>JAPYYV010001182.1:0-54493 GCA_030522625.1 Copidosoma aretas
TGCGAGGGTTTTTAAGGTCACTGGTTATATATTTTCAGTCAAACGTAAATTTCAAGATGGCGGAATCAAAATGGCGGCCGAAAAGAAACTTGTTCACTTTATAATCACCGAAATCTATAAAAAATTATAAGTAGGAGTTTTTGAGGTCATTGATCGTTGATTTGTCATTAAATCCATTAAATTCAATATGGCTGATTAAATATGGCGGATGAAATTTTTGTAATATATGAAAAAATTCTTTGAAAACCCGATATTTGATAAATTTCGATGATACTTACAACGTATTAACTGCCTAAAAAGATAAAACTGATCTTAATGCAGTCACGTGTCTGTCTTATTTATAACCTGAGTTTTTAATTATCTTCTGTATAACCTAAAAATAATCATCTTTCTTTCACATTTGTTCATTAAGTTACCGTAATTACGATAAAAATTATGAAAATGTTTTTATTTTGAGTTTTTCGAACATCGCTAATTACAATTCTGTTTTGGATGTGGGATAAAAAATAACGGAATAGATCGATAAGGGCTGAGACAGCTAGGAAAACATGGCCAATCGAAATAACAAAAAGCACAATAATATAGCATAGCGCATATTATGACTTTATAAACGTGGAATAGTCTTGATATACAAACTGACGTTATTTCATTGTTTGGGTTTTCCATAGTAATCCAGGTACATCAAAATATAATTTTGCTTAAAAGGGAAATGAACCTGAATTTAATAGAGTCCGCCTTAAATTAGACCAGTAGGTGTATTACACTATCATTAAGTATATAACTAATACACAGAACAATCATTATAAGAAGTCAATGAAACAAAACAAATTTTTTTTTTTTTTTTATTAATTTATAAGAATACTAATCTACTTTTTTGGTATTTTAATTATTAAATTATTCTAGAATACCAATTGTAAGGTATTTCTTAAACTATTACAAAAAATGATTCCGCCTAATTAGATGAGCTACTCTAAACTTAATATATTAGAAGAGAATGAGTAACGCTCAAAATACTAATGTATTTTTCAACAGTTTTATTTGGTCAATATAACAGATTTTGGTCACCTTACAGATTTCTTCTGCTAATTTTAATTACACATCCGACATTAAATTGCAATTAGCGATATTCAAAAAACTCAAAATAAAAACATTTTCATAATTTTCATCGTAATTACGGTATTAATAAACAAATATGAAAGAAAGATGATTATTTTAAGGTTTTACAGAAGATAACTAAAAACTCAGGTTGTAAATAAGACAGAAACGTTACTGCATTGAGATCAGTTTTATCTTTTTAGGCAGTTAGTACGTTGTAAGTATCATCAAAATTGATCAAATATCGGTTTTCAAAATAATCTTTTCATATATTACAACCATTTCATCCGCCATATTTGATCAGCCATATTGAATTTTATGGATTTTATGACAAATCAACGAATAATGACCTCAAAAACTCTTACTCATAATTTTTATAGATTTCGGTGATTTTTAGGCAAACAATTTTTTTTTCGGCCGCCATTTTGATTCCGCCATCTTGAAATTTATGTTTGACTGAAAATATATAACCAGTGACCTTAAAAACCCTTGCATGCAAAAATTTATGTGTTTCACATCGTGATTGAATCAATATGATAAATGAGTTATATCTGATTAGATTTTTTTGAGGTTATGTGCAAAATAACTTAAAAATGAGTTTTTAATTAAAAAATCGAGGCAGAGAAATCGATAGGAAATTTTCTGAAAGAAATTTAAAAAAAAAAGGTCTTGATGCGATATAAGTTGTTTTCAGAAAGTGCATTTGAATGAAAAAACTCACTTTTGCCCCACTGTGTGAGGGAGGCGTGGGACGTTTGATTAAATATTGACAAATAAACTTCTTTCACTGAACAATTATATTGCTGTCAAGATGGAAAAAATGTAGTATATGAAACTCTTATCCGACTACTTGCATCGTTGATAATTAGTTATTTACCACCATTAGATTTGCACACAACCCAGGAGGTACTACTGCGACGCATTGATATTTCTTAACGGACATTTTTGCTATGTTTGGAGAAAAATTCTATTATATCCAATTTTGACAACTTTTAATTTATCTAAGTGTGCAGGAAAAATTTGTGTTCAACTTCTGAAGTCGAATGTTGATACTTTGAATTTCGTATATATTTACTGTAAAGAAGAATTTCCAAATCTATATATTTTTTCCTCTAAAATAGCCAAATTAAATATTGTTATTTTACTTCTTTATGAATAAAATATAAATAATATTCAAATAAATATATAGATTTTATGCGATACACATTTAAAGCACATTTATATTCATTATAATTTGTTTATAAATCAAAGTTTTCTTCAAAGGTGCACAGAAGCTAGCATTACTGAGAGAAATGGAGAAATCTCTAACATTATTTGTGCAGCATGTAACTTGGTTGCTGATTTGTCGATTGAGAATTATGCAGCTGTTGGTTTATCTGAAGGTCAACAACAAGCTTATCTCTTCTTGCAGAAAATAATTTCAGCTGCTGTGGCTTAGTCCAACAAACAGATTACTATCACTCTGGAAAAAAAAAAATAGTAACAAGCTATTGATAAAGCCACTGGTCAGTACATTGCTTAAACCAAAGCTGAGGTGGCTAAGTGTGTTCAGAGTGAGATTGTCCTTATTAAAAATATGATATCAATACACGAAAGATAACATTTTGTTTATTCAAGATTCGTTGCAAGGTTTAAAAGATAAAGTAGAAATGCTTCACACAACATTTAATCCTGTGAGTATTTCGGCTGGTCCCACTCTTGACAGTATTTCTTCTGAACTGAATGACAGGATCTACAGATCCTGCAATGTATTGTTGTTCAACTTAGTAGAGTCTAGTCTGGACTCTGCTTCTGCAAGGTTGAACGCTGATAAGAGTGCTGCTTCTTAACTAATTAGGAAACTTCATGATATTGATGTGGATAGCTTGAGGGTGAGACGTATTGGCAGATTTGATGCGAGTAATCTTACTAGTTTAAGAGCAGTGCTCATGACTGTCTCCACCAAAGCTGATGTCTTAGCAGTTATAGGAGAGAAGTAGCACTTGCAGATGCCTTATTACATCAGAGCTGATTTGACTGACTGTCAGAGAAGCGAAGTGGATGGTATAAATAAACAACTAGAAATATACAATGCTCATGGTATTATTAAGACCATAAAATGTATAAATAACACCCCTACCATCGTTTATATTGAACAGTCGGAGGTCAGTCAGGTTGTTTCTGCGGATGATGGTCTTTCTGTCCCACCTGGATCGGGGACTGCTGCTGGCGTTTCGGACTCTGATACTGCAACCTCTGGTAAGAAGCGCAAAGCTGCTACAGGCACGTTTGCTGATGGATCTGAACTATCTAATACAAAGGGTCGTGGTAGACCTAGGGGTTCGAAAAACAGGCATCTTTCCGAATGTATTATTAGAACGTAAGGAGCATCAAAAATCGCAAAAAACTAAGCTCATTTCGTAGAAATGTGGCAGGTGTCAGTGCTCCATATGAAATCATTGTTCTCAGCGAGATCTGGCTTAGGGGAGTTCTATCTCTCGCTATAGTACGTGCTGTGCATATGCTATTCATCCGACTGTTTGATGTGTCTTCTGTCCTTCTCACGCTCACGTAAAATATGACCTTCAATAGTTTTTATTTAGCTTATAATTTTATTTTTTGTTTGGTAAACAACCCCGCCACGTTTTTAAAATTCATAAATAATTGTTGGAAATTTTTGTATCTTCGATAATTTTTTCGTTTGAATTGCAATGTTAATCAATCAGTTATAAGTTATCCAAGCCAGCAAAATTGCGATTTCCCATAAGGTTACATGTTAAATTGTGTCAATACACTAATATTTATTTCTTGCTTCTCAAGCAACCCCGTGTCTAAAAAATTGAACTGGGTCATTTTTAGGTTATTTTTTATCCGTACCTAAAATTTTAGCTGGATTGCAATTTTAATTCTATTTGGTGGAGAACTCCCTTAATAGCCCGGCATCCTCGACTCTGAGCTTGGTCTAGCTGAAAACAGTGTTTAGATCTGACAGGAGTGCTCAAAATACTAGTCTCTTCCGTGGTGGTGGTGTTTTGATTGCTGTTCACTTACTCCTGGACTCCACCTTGAGCGATTGTGACGGGATTCTCGACCAGAATGTTGCAAGATTGAATAATACATCAGACGCAGCTATGGTCGGTGCGTCATGTATCCCTCCGAATTCACCAAGTGTTGCCTATAGTGATGCTCCAATCAACATTAAGAATGACATAAGATTATACCCAAATGCTGAACTGATTTATTTAGGGGATTCTAATATGTTCAATGTCAAGGAAGTTTGGTAGAGATAAAACCGTACAATGAATTTTTTTGAAATTTTGTCCAGACTTTCTTATTGTTGAATTTCAAAGTACAGTCATTTTAGCACGGTCGCTTATGGAAAAACTGATAAAAACTCAGTTTTAAGAAAATTGAGCCAAATTATTTTTGCCAATTCTTTTATGTCACAGATAATGATGTAAATTTAATGTTTACCAAGTCTCGCGACGATCATCTGATTTTTTCTATGACAAAAAAATTGAAAAACGGTTGAAAAAAACGATACGAGAACGTCGTGAGGCGACTCGAGCTTCCGGTTTCACTCGCCAGATGACCATAAGTCTTGGAAGCGCTTTCTGCAAAAGGAAATTTATTCGTGTATGTATGAATGATTGTATGTATATAATTTAAGTACATGTAGAACTGTGGGTATATCTACGCCGATTTTGTACAGCGTTGCCAATTTTTCACTCGCTGCCTGCTTCCCCTTGCCCTCAAATGTTTCCCCCCGCTTACTATATGGAACGTCCTGAAGTGTACCTCTGACCCCCTTAGTTTTGCTGCTTTGGACTATTTTTAAATGAGGTGTTCTTCTTTCACGGTTTAACGCAGGTGTTCCCGGTTCATCCGCTGAAAAATTACACTCTAGACCTTTTATTCGGAAACTGCAATGTTGTGAACCCAGTTAAAGACTTTGATCAGTTATTTATCACTGATCAACATCATATTGCCGCAGTGTTTGAGGTGAAGTTAGAGTTATGTGTTCAACCGGATGATGGTCCCAGGAGGAGGAACTTCAACAGGGCTGGTTATACCGCGATGTCTTATTATCTGTCTAAAATTGACTGGGCTCCTCTGCTGTCTGACTGTGATGTGAACGTTAAAGTGTTGGAATTCTATAAAGTGTTCACTAAAAGTCTTGATCTACATGAGCCTTTATGGTGGTCAATATTATGGTACATTTCCAAGATGGTATGATTCAGAACTAAAACAACTGGTATTTGATAAAAAGCAAGCACGCACTAGGTATAAGTTCACCGGGTTTAATTGTAGCTATATAGAGTTTAAGAGGTTATATGCTTTATGTATAAGAAAATCAAGATCTTGCTATACTAAGTATCTAAATAGTGTTGAGAGTTCTGTGACTTGGAATAGTAAGGCGTTCTGGTCATATGTAAATAAATTTCGCAGGGAAAGTTTTGATACTGTGAATATGACTTTCGATGAGAGCTCTCTCAGCAATCCTCATGTTATTGATAATGCCTTTGCGCAATATTTTGGTTCAGTATACTTTATCAAGCAGATTGTCTGCAACCGTATCTGATCTGTTGACATTTACTGATTTTGTTCATTGTTCGCTCAGCGACTCGTATTAAGTGTACGCTATTTATACAGATTTTTCTAAAGCGTTTGATAGGGTAAACCATGACATACTGTTCAGTAAGCTTTGGAATATCGGCATTAGAGGTAATTTACATACCTGGCTTGCGTTTTATCTCACTAATAGAGAACAGTATGTTCGCTTCCGTAATGCAGTTTCTCAGCCTATCCATGTTTTGCCTGGTGTACCACAGGGCTGCCATATTGTTTATACTATCCATCAACGACTTAAATCAGTGTTTGAACTTTGCAAGTTTCTTCGTGCATGCAGACGATGTAAAGTTTTTTTGCACTATCAGTCCCCATTTGATGCTTTTAAATTACAGGCAGACTTAAATCATTTTTATGACTGGACTTTAACTAATTATTTAGCATTGAATATTAATAAACGCTATCCGCTTTTCTAGCAATGAAAACCGGTTTAGTTTTGACTATAGTTTTGACAATACAATCATAAAAAGCGGTGATTCTGTTAATGATTTAGGTATTACTCTTGACCGAAAGCTTAATTTTAATGAGCACTTATTTAGAGTTACGCCAAAGACCTATAGTATGCCGGGTTTTTTATTAAGAAACACGTACAATTTTAGGAATGCCCAATCATTGGTATATTTCTACAAATCATTGGTTCTACCAATATTGAACTGTTGCTCAGTTGTATCGACTCCATCTTATCAAAACAAAATTAATATCTGGAAAACAGTTGTTCATAGCTTTTTGAGATTTATGTCGTTCAAAATAAAAAGACCTATGTTGCTCTGTGACTACGACTTTACTGATGTCGCGACAGTTTTGAAAGTCAATTCTGTAAAGTCTGGTCATGATCTTGATTACTATCGTATAGTACATAAAATTGCTCATCGAGTTTTGAACTGCTTGGATCTATCTGACCTGTCTGTTTCGAGAGTTATACCATACAACTTGAGGCACCATTCATTAATTATTGGTTAAGAATACCCACCATAAAAATTATCAATTTTTCAGACCAATAGCAAGATTGAGGAGGGTTTGGAACGGGATCACGTTTTCTGATACAGACCCTTCAGACATCGATAACATTATTCAGTCTAAGTTCAGTATCATCCCTCCTTTCTTGAGTTCATTTAGTAATTCATTTTGTAATGCATTTATGAGCGACTGTCAGTCTGTGTACTTGAATAAATAAATAAATAAATAAATAAATGGATAAAGTTTATTGAACCTGAAAACTTTATCACAATCTACTTTAACCATACAAGCCGGTAGACTTCACCATAATAATCCATGGGACGTCAATTTATTAAATAAAAGATTATTTTTTGTAGTAATAATATAATAAATATTATGAATAATAGCTAACTGGGAAAAAATAAATCAAAAAAACTTTAACTAAATAGCCTAATAGGCTTCGACCTTACAATTAGGTGATTTGATTAAATAAGTATGCTAATTCAATTCTATGTATATGTTGAATATTTATAAATAACTTTTATGGTTCGGGGGTTGGCGCGGAAAGCGCGCAGGGAGGGTGGAGCCCCACTAGTATTTTTTATCTTTTCGCGTCGAATTCTCATAGCTCTGTTGAATCAGAGCTATGAAGCGAATTTCTACTCGCTTAATCTAACAATTAATGAATTGTTATTGTGGATGTTTAAGACCAAAAAGAGAGGATTTCGTTGATAAAACATGAACTAAAAATTCAACGCCTTCGATATACGTTTAACAAAGATACTCTTTATTAAAATTCAAAATATAAAAAAAGACTAAATTCTTAAGAAGAAAAACAAAATTCAAAAATAGTTACAATGATAAATCTTATTATCAACGAAATAAAATTGCCTGTTTAAACTACAGATCAATTGTAAATATGAGAAATTACAGCCTGATCTTTTGATAACTTAACTTCACTGAAATAGCAAGTTATTATCAAAGAAAAGATTATTTAATCGAAAATTAATTATTTACAATACGAGTTGTACCGAAGTGAAAGCAGTTCAGCGAAGACCAGCAAATTGTTGAGCAGTGCAAAAGCTCCGTAGAAGAAAATGACGATGGCGTAATGTATAGTGACTGATTAAGTAGCTAAGAAACAGCGGCTACTTGCGATCAGCACAGTGACCCAGCGAGGAGTAGGCCGATCGGCTCGAGTCAAGAGAGCAAGAGGCTCGAGTAAGTTAGAAGCGTTTGGCGAGGAGCGACTCACACACGGCAATTAGATCATACATTGCGAAAATATAACTATATTGAAACTTTCAAAAAATATTAGTGTGTGTTGCTTCCCACCAATCATTAGCTGACCTGCTCCTCAAAGGTACGAAGCGCTCTTTCTTGCTGAAAAGCCTTTTCCTGATCAAACATACCACCCGCTTTGGACGTACTAAGCGTCCAACTAAAATTTACATTAAAATAACTATAATTTTTCAATATGACCAAAGCTTAATGGAGAAATTGTGTAACAAAGACAAAATATAAAAGAAATGAAGATTAATAGAGCTGCCTGCTCTACAGAATTTTACGAAAACTCATTTAAATTTTTGAGTTGCATAAGGCGATCGTTATATTTATTTTAATCATAAGAAAAGAAAGAGAAAAAAATAGTTAATAATAAAGCAAATTACGGAATGTGAAAAACTAAATTAATAAAGTAAGTTATAAAATTTACTTTTTGAAATCAATATTTTTAATAGTAGACTAAAATAGCTTTTAAATAATTACATTATATTAAGATTTAATCGCTGACTCGGCTCCTTCTTGATTGATGTGGCAGTTTAGACCGAGACGACTCTGGCTAATCTATCTGAGCCTGGGAGAACTTCGACAACTCGACGAAGGGGCCATTTTGTTGGTTGCGTCAGCTTGTCTTTTATTATAACGATATAACCAGGCTGCAAATTTTGTTAAAGGGCAAGTCATTTATTGCGTTGTTGGAGATGATGTACGACGTTTTTTCTCCACCAAACCCAGAATGAATCGTGAAGGTTGTGAAGATGTCTCCATCTACTGGTGAGACACTTAAGTTGAGCTCGTTCATCGTAAAGCTCTGGGTACGACAGCAGGGCTGACCCGACAATGAAGTGAGCTGGAGTAAGAGCAACAAGATCTTTAGCAATGTTGTTGAGTGCGCAAAGAGGCCTAGATTGAAGGCAGGCCTGGATCCGAGCGACCAAAGTTGAAAGCTCCTCAAATGTGAGCATTAAGTCACCGATCTCGCGCTTGAATTGATATTTAAACTGCGCACCGCAGCTTCTTACAAGCCGCCCATGTAAGGCGCTTGAGGAGGGATGAAGGACCATTTAGTACCTTGAGTAGCCAAGCTATTATTAAAGCTGTTGGAAAATTCCGAACCTTGCATGAACAGGTCTCGTATTTCTTTGGAAGCGCCCATGAAAGTCGTAGCATTGTCCGAATAAATTACTGAAGGTACCCCTCGGATCGCGCAGAATCTAGAGTAGGCAGCAAGAAAAGCAGAAGAGGTTAAATCAAAGACAATCTCTATATGGATGGCTCGAACGACTGAACAAAGGAATATTGCGACATATCCTTTGGTAGACTTTTATCCTCGACCCTTTGAAAACAGGATAGGTATAGGACCTGCATAGTCCAATCCAGTGGTAGAAAATGGTCGACTTGGAGTTGGTCGAGCAGCTGGCAAGGGAGCCATTTGCTGCTGTAGACCTTTTGCCTTGAATCTAGAATATGTAACGCAACGGTGAAGCTCTCTCGTGGCAACATGCGAGTCGTGCGTGATCCAAATCGTGCGGTGAAGGTGGGAAAGCACGAGTTGCACGCCTACATGCAAGGTATTTCGGTGCGTTTCCTCCACCATTCTCTTGACCAGCAAGCAGCTACCAGGCAGCACAATCAGATGCTTTTTTTCGTAAGGCAGCGGAGCATGGTGATGTCTGGCTCCTATTTGAATTAAGCCCCGGTCATCTATAAAAATATTCAGCCTGGCTAGTGGGCTGCGTTTATGAACAGATTTCCCAGACAGCAACCACTTTCGCTCACCGGCGAAGTGATGCAACTGTATGGATATAAAACAAACGACACGAGCAAAGCTCCACTCTTTATAGATCAATGAGCGTGACCCTTTCTCTAGTACAATTTGAGATAAGTGCAACTTCCAGCGGCAACAATAGGCTAAAATTCTTAAAATTTTACTGAAGCTAGAGAAATTTTTCAAAAATGATAAACAAATAAAGTTGGATGCCAGCGAATCATCAGGCGCATTACTTTCTTTAATCGAAACAAGAGCATGGACAATTTCGTCCTTTGGATCAGCAACAGGCCATGCCGACTCCATTCCAATTATCCAAGAGGGACCTTGCCACCAAAGAGTAAAATCGGCCAAGTCTTGTGGCGAGAGACCTGTTGTTGTACAGTCGGCTGCATCATCTGCAGATCAAACATGCTTTCAGCGAGTGTCTGGCAATAAAGTTTGAATTTCGCTTGTGCGGTTAGCCACGAATGTTTGCCACTTCATGGCCGCGCAGAGTTCCAGTCTAGGCACTGTCTAAACTCTTGTTGGAGCAAGCTTCGATTTGGCGATGAGGAGTGTAGAAGACTGACCTGGATTTACAGCATAAACGGAAGCAGCATAGGCTCTTATGAAGTGTCAGCGAAGCCGTGTAAATGCCAAACGTTTTTCTCTATGGAATTTCGCTACCTCGGTATGCGAACGGCCGAGACTGCACTCAGCTTATTGCAAAACTACAGCCAGCGCCGCTTCAAGCGTTCCGAAACTGGTGTCCCAATCTAAATTAATTCACCGGAGATCCTGTAAAATAATTTTTTCAATGAATAACTCTGGAGCCAGCCAGCCAGCCGAGCGGATCAAATAATCTGGCAATCTCAGAAAATATTAAGCGCTTAGTTATTACAATCGCCTGCTGATGCCATGTAATTTGAAAAATAAAACAGTCTGAGTTTGGTAACCACTTAAGGCCCAAGGTTGAAATTACATCGTCTACCTTTACTTTTACCTCGTCAGCCACAGCAGACACCAAACCTTAAATTAATTCATAGTGATTAGCAGCCCACTTGCCGAGGGTCATCTTAGCCAAAAGCAAGTAGGGCGATTACTTGATCTCGGAGCTGCAAAATCTCCCCCCATTGAATCGGTTCCAATAAAAATATCGTTGACGTACAGTTGGGGTTGCAAAATAGCAACTGCTTCGGGAAAGCGCTGAGCTCCATCATCAGCGAGTTGTTTTATTACTCAGAGGGCCAGGAATGGAACAGCCGCGGTGCCATGCCGTAAGTCACGGTGATGCATCTAAAGTCTTGTATGGTACGGTTGAAGTCTTTGCGCCACAGCCCTCTCTGTCAGTTTGCGTCCTCGGGGTGCACTAATATTTGCCGAAACATTTTCTCTACATCTGTGGTACAAACAAATTTGTATAAACGCCAGTTTGTCAAAACAACCGATATATTGGTTTGAAGTTTCGGCCCAGAGAGTAGAACGTCGTTTAGTTAAAACATTTGTAGTTTTTTGAGATGCATTGAAAACTATTCGAATTTTGCTATGCTTTTCCGGTTGAATAACGAGCAATGCAGTGAATGATCCAATAGTCGTAATGATCGACCAGACAATTTGATTATCGCAATGATCGAACCGCTTCCTTAGCTTCGTCAATCAGATCGTTGAGATCGTGGACGTTTCGCGACTTAATCAAAGGCAGCTAAATTAAATTTTGAAGAGTGTTAAACAGCCCAATTTGAGTGTTATTGCACCTGCAAAGCTATTTATCCAATGCTACTTCGAAGTTCGCGTCAGTTATGTCGAGTCCTTTTAGTCTTTGAGCAGTTTGACCTTGAACAGCGTTCATCTAGTGCTGAAGTTACGCGACTAGGGATTGCGGCTTTATCGATAATAAGGGATGGAAAGCGCTGCTTTAAGCTCTCCGATTCACTGTGTTTACCAAAGGATGTAGAAAAAACCAGCTAGGCAACATGAGGCTCAGCAGTAATAATATTATTTACAGTAGGAGGCGGAATTGGATTTGGATTAGGTGGAGATGCAGCCATGATAAGTGCAATTTCTCGCGAATGCGAGCCTTAGCACTGATGTATTCCGCCTCAACGGACGTCTAAAAGTATCTTTAAAAATAGTCTTCGTCATAAAGTTCCTCATTGAATTCTATCAAAACTTTATAACGATCCGTAAATCTCTTCTAGTTAGCTTTAAGCGTTTCTAAACGAGCTTCGAAATGCGATCGCGTTTGACTTGCCGCAGCAACTTTATAAGCTGTGCTTGAAGAGTCTTATCTATTATAACTTAGTAGCTGATCAAAAATCAACAATTTGAGCGAACTAATTATTGTATTAAAAATTCTAATAGAGCGCCTGCGTTTTCATCGATGAATCGACTAACACCAAGTACTTATTAGGTGTGAAAAAAACAGCGAGATATCGATCAGCATTTTCATAACAACAAAAGCCTCGACTTACCTCCCAATAGCTGCGTCTCTTGTTCCCCTCGCTCGACCTCGTGCTATAGCTGAAGAATATGGCCTGCTAGGGCCGAGTTTGCAGGAGAGAAAAAAGAAAAGCAACAGCCGGGAAAAAGAAAGCCGCTTCAAGTGGTAGTTGTTGAGCAGCTCGAAAAAAATCCCGCGAATTCTCCTCGCTGGGTGATGCGTCGTTTTTCTTGTTGTGGTTGAAAATACCGGCAAGCGTGATCTGATAACGTCACGTGCTTGGCCTTAAACTGGGCTTGATTTCATCGACGAAAATGTCCTCCAAAGAGGTCAACCGTTTGCTCTGCTACTAAAAATGTTTATCTTCTCGCGTCGAATTCTCTTAGCTCTGTTACATCAGTGCCATGTACCGAATTTCAACTCGCTTAAGCCAACAATTAATAAATTGTAATTGTGGATGTTCAAAACAAAAAAGAGAGGATTTAGTTGATGAAACATGCACTGAAAATTCAACGCCTTTGATATACGTTTAACAAAGAGACTAATTATTAAAATTCAAAATGTAAAACAAGACTAGATTCTTAAGAAGAAAAAGTTTTAGACAATGTTTAATCTTATTAACAACGAAATAAAATGGCCTGTGTAAACCCCAGGTCAATTGTACATATGAGAAATTACAGCCTGATCTTTTGATAACTCAACTTGACTGGAATAGCGGGTGATTATTCGACAAAAGATTATTTAATCGAGAATTAATAACTAACAATACGAGTTGTACGCAAGAGAAGGTAGTTCAGCAAATATCAGAAAATTATTGAGCAGTGCAAAAGCTCCGTAGAAGAGAACAACGATGGTGTAATGTATAGTGACTGACTATGTAGCTAAGAAACAGCGGCTACCATCGATCAGCACCGCGACCCAGCAAGAAGTAGGCCGATTGGCTCGAGTCAAGAGGGCAAGAGGCCCAAGTAAGTTAAAAACGTATGGGGGAAGCGACTGACATACGGCAATTAGATCATATATTGCGTAAATATAACCAAATTTAAACTCACAAGTAATATGAGTGTAAGTCGCTTCCTACGAATCATTAGCCGACCTGCTCCTTAAGGGTACGAAGCGCTCTTTATTGCTGAAAAGCCTTTTCTTGATTAAACAGGTATATATTTATGTATATATGTATGGGGCATTCCACGTAAACAGGAACAAAACAAAATTGTTTTCTCTCCAATCTTTGAGAATCAATAGTACTCTATTAAAAAACGATACTGGACTTTTTTCAGATTTTTTGACCAACATGCCTGCCGTCAGCTACGGTCACAATTTTGAAATTTTTTCTTGGACCGCGAACTTCCTGATTTCGGAGACAAATCAATGCGTATTAAAAAAACCAAAAAAATTAAGAATTGTTATCATTTTTTCCGTAGAATACAACAAAAATATTACAACGGTTTTGAGGTTAGTTCAACCCCTTGTTAACAAGTTCTAAGATTTAAAATAGATTTTTTTTAAAGTACGACTTTTTTATTATTTTTTTTTTTTCTATAGCTTATTATATATATGCATTATCGAATAATTTTTGGTTTATAATGGGCAAAGGTAAAATGTTGGCGCTAGAGGGCGCTAAATGTTAAAAAACAGATTCTACGTTATATCTTGTTCCACATGTCGAAAAAATATGTGTAAAAAGTATTTATGATATAAAATAAGGCACGTAATACGATCTTAGTGTCAAATTTTGTAAATTTAAAATGGTGGATCCAATATGGCGACCAATATTTTAAAATTGTTGAATTTTGCAAATAAAAAAATATTACTTTAATTCACGTGAAATTTTAAATCGTAAATGTCCCTTGCAAAATTTTTGTGAATTACGTCATTTTCGAGAAAAAAATCCGTTAAGATTTGTAAATCTTTGACTCGACAGATTTCAATAATAATAGGTATTGTATGTAGGTAATTGTTGAAGTGTGGAAGTAAATAAATTCTAGCGTTTTCTTTATAAGTATTAAAAGTACTTCCTCGTAATTATAACCGCAGAGTAAATTAGAATGGCGCGATCGATTTTGAGTTTTGGCTGTCCCATTACCTAGGATGTGCACAAAAAAGTGACGAAAATAAATCATACTTCCCCCTGTACACGGAAAGTGACAGTCAAAATTTGAAATTAATCGCGATATCGAAGGAGGCGATCGAACCCCAGAAAGCAGAACGTGAAAAAAAGGTACCCTACAAAACATTGAGAACATTGATAACGTATGGAATGGAAAACGTTAACATATGTCCAGCGCCAGCCTGTCTAATAGTTATCAGTTTTCCAAAAGATATCAGTTGTCGAAATGACATCGTGGCGAGGGACGTGAGTTATAATTTTCCCATCTATACGGTGTCTCTCGGATATCAGTCATCATAGTGTTTTGTGGGACGGTACTCTAGGGCCTAGTTTATACAGTTGCGGCACATCTTAGCGTATAGACGTACCCATGGGGCATAAAGTTATAAGGTGTGCTGTGTTGTTGGGCAAGTCAGTAGAATTTTACTAACACACCCTGTGAACTTCTGTGCAATATTCTATTGATTTTCCCAACACTGGTATACTGTCGCGCATCTTGTTCTTTCTCACTAGACATTCACTAGCTTTGAGAAAGTGAGCGGACAATTATGGAACGGCTGCCGACTGGTTGTCTCATCTCATAAGATTAACACAGGCCTGCGTGCAACATTTATGGCTACAGCATGTATATAGATATATATATATAGATATATATATAGATATACAAGTCTGATAGCTTTTTCCGCTCACTCCTTCGATGTTCACTAGTCCATTCGACCAAGGAGAGTTCCTGAACAAGCGACCAGCTATATTAAAAAAGCAATTAATCAGGAGACACACAACATTATGTAAACACAAAGAAACAAATAAGCGTGCACCAGCTCTTTTGAAAATATGACTTATAATTCAATTTAGATTACGACTTACTTTTTTTATTCGGAATATCCGTCTATTTTACAAATGCTAGCTGCCATGTTGGATCTGTTACTTTGAATTATATCAACCGGACACTCGATTTGTAATCAGTGACCCTAGCAACTAAGGTGCACCTACATATTATACTGTATAAAAATTCTTAATCACGTTACCTATTATTATCGAAATCTGTCGAGTCAAAGAATTCCAAATATTTTCGGATCTTTTTCTCGAGATTACGTAATTCACAAAAATTTTGCATAGGACGATTTCGATCTAAAATTTTACGTAAATTATAGTAATATTTTTTAATTTGCAAAATTCGTTAATTTGAAAAATATTGGCCGTCATCTTGAATTCACTATTTTGAATTTTATCACCCTGACACCAGATTTGTAATCAGCGACCCTAACAGATAAGTAGCACTTATATATTATACTGTATGAGAATTCACAATTATATTACCTGTTATTATCGAAATCTGTCGAGTCGAAGAATTACATATATTAAGGGATCTTTTTATCGAAATTAACGTATTTTACAAAAATTTTGCAAAGAACGTTTTCAATTAAAAATTTTACGTAGATTATCATCTTATTTTTCTATTAGCAAAATTCAATAATTTTAAAAATATCAGCTGCCATATTGCATCCAACATTTTGAATGTACCAAATTTTACACTAAGATCGTATTACGCGCCTTATTTTATATCAAAAAACACTTTTACACATATTTTTCCTTTATGTGGAATAAGATATAACGTAGAAACTGTGTTATTTAACATTTAGCGCCCTCTAGTGCCAACATTTTATCTTCGCTCATCATAAATCAAGAATCATTTGATAAATCATATAATAAGCTTTAAAAAAAAAAAAATATAAAAAATAAAAAAAAGTGTCATGATTTTTAAAAAATTGATTAAAACTTAGAACTTGTAAACAAGGGGTTAAACTAACCTTGGGGGCTTGACCGAAAAAAGAGTAACAAGATATTTTCCCGACACTATAGGGAACCTCTCGGAGTCTAATGCAGAGATAGACATACAGACAGGCTGGTGCATGTGCTATCACCTCTGCCGACTGCCGTCTGCAGTCTGCACTGGCATGGCACGGAGAGAGAACCGTACGATATAGTACATACAGATATTTGTGTGTATGTGTACACATGTAGGTAAAGGTTTACTGCAGTCTGCTACTCTGCTTGGCCGTCGCTATCTCTTCCATGCACACGATGATGTCGATGATTGTGCACCGCAGCTGCTGGGGCCTTATCTTGAGCAAGTCAAGCTCGACTCGAGCATCCACTTTTGGACGCATTTTCCTCATCTGCACATGCGCAGAAGTCAACAACTGCTCTTTGCTCATGCGTCAGAATTACGTAATGTGGAAAATAATATTAGGATAATTTTGCAGAGAGAAGAACATAAATTTAGGTAAGGACTTAGAGGGTGTCTGATTGGGGTTGGACTAGGTTAAGCTGTGGCTGTAGTGTGCTAATCAAGAAATTTAAATATACTAGTCACATCATACGCGCTTCGCGCGATCTAATTGTTAATAAATTTTATTTTTAATTGTTTTTATTTATTTATTATTTCCACGCTTCAAAATCAAATTTTTAAATTTACGCGCTCTTGATCGGTCTCAGCCAATCACAGAACGAATAAACAGGCTTCATCACGTGACCCATAATTTTTTTAAGATAAAAAAATTGTGTTATAGCTTACCCAGGATTATGAAAGAGTGGGAGCTACAAATGAGGTATTCTGCATTGTATCTTTATTATTTTTCCTATAATTTTTTTCTGTTTCGGGGGGGGGGGGGGGCAAGATAAATTCAGGGAAATACTTTTTTTTTTTTTTAATAGTTTCCAAAATGTTTTTTTTTTTTTTTTTTATTTTTTTTTGATTATAATATTGAATTATAAACGTACCATTTCATTTTAAGTTATTAATAAACTTTCTGAAGGGAATTGGTATTTTTTTCAGATTTTATTATGTATAAGAAATAAAAAGCCGTTAGCAAAATGTTTTATTTAAAAATTTTAGCCCACTAATTCATCTAAAATTAAGTAAAAAAAAATTCTTCTGTTACCAATAGTGCGGTCGCAAATTACAAAAAAAACAGGAAAATCTTTTTTTTCGTTCTGTTTGAATAACTATTGTTGGAATTATGATGCTTGAAATTCATCAAAACATAGTTTACGTTATGTATAAATAGAAGTCATAAATTTTACTCGATCTGCTGGATAGTTTACGAAAAACGGAATTTTCAATTAAAAAAAGTTTAAAGTTTCAATTTGTTCTAAAAAATTTTAAAAGATAGTACATTACCGTATTTGATTGTACATACTAACATTTTTATATGATTTATTAATTAATTATAAAATTTACAATTTTATTGTTTTAAACTAACATTTTGCAATAAAAACAATTTGAAACTTAATTTCATATTCATCTCTTAGTTTTATTACGATTAGAAAATTGTCTTACTTTCATTTAATTGCTTAAATTTTTATGCAAATGTTTATAAAAAAAAAAGTTACTGTGCGACCAATTATTGCGGAGATAACTTTTTCTAAAAAAAAAAATTACCGTTAATTTTGTTTATCAAATTTAAGACATTAAACAGAAGTACATTATGTTTGAAGCACTATATTTAAAAAAAAGTAGTTTTGCAACTGCTTATAGCTCTTTTTATTGTTTCTACGTCAAATTATACACAATATTTTTATGTACTGCTTCAAAAGTTTATTCCAATTTCCAGAAATTCTGTTATTTTCCTAACAATTTTTTTGGTTAAATTTTTCTGTCACTTGGAAAAAATTAATATTAGTTGGAGCTTTTCTAAATATTAATTAATATTTATGTAAAAATATTATTTTTATTTCAATAATTTAATAATTTTTAAATAAGTGAATAATTCTTTACTCAATTTGTACACTTTTTGACAATTTTTTGTTTAACAAATTTTAAAAATTTAATCTTATTTCATAATTTGTTTATAATTACGATGTTGTATTGGTTCGTTATGCTGGTAACATTTCGTATTATTCTTTAAAAAATATTTCATTCGTTATTAATTTGATTTTTGACTTACTTTACATTTTGTTACATTTAATACTACTCCATTCAATATTAAGCAGTACTACTAGATGATCATTATAATTTAAAGCACGATAATTCCTTTATTTATGAAATATTCAAATATTTTTTGAAACTACACTTAAATTACCAATTATCCTTATTCTAACTATAATTACACCACCTTTGGTATATTGCTGTGGGTTTTTTATTTGGCTACAGTGAACAGTGGTACTAACTAGAAAATTTTAGTTTTATTTGGTATCACTGCTGTTAAAACGTATATGTATTAGAACTAGCATAAATATTTATATCTTTTTTTTAAACAAATATTAACTGCCATTGTTTATATTACGTATAACTGCTAAATTTGTTTTTTGTTGGAATTAATAAAGAATGTTTTAAATAATAAAATATCAGCTGTATGTTATCTATGTGATAACATGATTACAAATACTTAATAAAATACAATTCGTTCGTAAAAACTTAGATGACAATATTGAAATATTCAATACGTCTGCATTGCGTTTGTACAAAAAAGTAGATGATTGTCTGCAACTACCTTTCTAATACTACTACTCGATCAATGTTCTACGGTATATTCGTAATTTTTCTATGTCTACATATATTTTTTGAGGTACTATCTGAAAGCTTAGAATTTTTACTATAATACAGTAAGTGTTTTAATGTGTAACACATTGATTACGGTTACAGATAAAAGACGTTTTCAGGTTGCTCTATAATAGGTTGTATAATATTGCAAATTTTTATATCAAATATCACCTAATTTTTTAGGTTTAGGGAGGTAAATAAGGACACCGATGCAATCAGCGGGTTTTAACTAATTAGATAAACTACCTATGACATCCAAACTCCTCTAGCTGAAGCGCCCTTAAAATATCTTTTCACATAAAGTAGAAAAAAAATTTCTACTTTTTATAAATGAGTGCTGGGATGATCGCCGAACACATTACTGCGGAACTAGCGGCATCGACTTATCTATGTGCGTATTTAGCAGTTTCTAGATATATTGTTTGCCGAAGAAGTATAATTTAATAAATTGGTTTCCAAGTTTTTTAAAACATTTTGTCATACATCAAATTCACTTTCTTCTACACTTACTACAAACACACGATTCTATAATGACTAATGAAATAATTATAACAACCCTACTTTTTAATAACTCAATTAGTAACTCAATTAGTCAAACAAATAAAAAGTACTTCAAAGATTCGTTTTTCTTTCGTTTATTATGTTAAATTATATTAATTTTTTTTTTGTAACAGTTAGATATTGCTATTTTGGCTTTTCTTTGAAATTGACTTGATTTAGCGAATAAATCATTTATTAATAAATTTTTTATTTTTCCGAGTTAATTTGTTTGTACGGATTTATTTAAGTTAGTTTTATTTCATTCGAATTAAATAATAATGTGAAGTTCATCTTTGCATTCCTATTATCTTTTTTATCAGCGGTATTACTATTCGTCATATTTTTTATATTCCCCTTTAGTAAAATAAAGTTGGTTATTTTTAGACGTAGTAGTAGAACATTGTATAAAAATACATTTTTTATTTGTGGCAAATATGGAGCTTACTTGCCCTTAAATCTAATTCTCAGAAAATAGTGCTAATCATATTTTGTATGAAAATAACATTGTTCGTGATTGGGATCCCTAGCCAATTCTATTTTAGTTATAGTTTGCTGGATTACAACGTAATCTTGGTTTGCAAGTGCATGGTTTACTTTCCACTATTCACATGAGTCGGTTGATCTGTCCGATTCTGGTAATAAGGTATGATTATACTATGTACGTTATCTCGAACACAAAAGACTACTCTGCTTATATTCTGGATTACTAAATAAATTATTAAATAATAAACAGTTTGAGCAGGAGATTCTATTTGGTTGTTTGGTCTTAGGTGCTTTGGTTTTATTTTATTTGGATTCCGTATTCAGCTGAATTTTGCGGGTCTTTCAGTACGTGTTTCATCAGCGTTATAACTGACTTTGTCGTTTTTTATTTTCTACCTTAGAAGAGCCAACTTCGGTATTTTTGACGTTGTAGGAGAAAATTGTATTACAACAAATTTTTCCTTTTCCACAAGTATAGAGCTCAGTTGTCATGAAATCCAATTATTTTTCTACGCTGTCAAAAGCATGTGCTATCCAGCCAACCTTGTCTATTTACATCATAATTGAAAGTTTAATCCACCTTCACCGTAAATATAATACACAGAATTACATTTCTCATGATATTTCGTATTAAAAAGACATGGTATCCGATTGGGAGACCTGAGCTTATCTCTGTTCAGATACAATTTGCTAGATTTCAGCACAATTATGGTTTGCAAACGCCTCTTTTTTTTGCACCATCTGCATGAATCAGATGCTCTGCCTTATTCCTGTAATATATTGTTATTGTTGTATGTACTTTATCTTGAAATTGAATACAATATCATGTTTATACTATTAATTAGTGAATAAATGATCCATCAATAAACAATATAAGCGTAAGAGTTTATTTGATTATTTTGTTGTAGATATTTAAGTATATTGTACTTTTTTTTTTTTGTATTGAGCTAGAGCGTACGGGTCTGCCGTTATCTGTTTCATAACTCTTATGACCAACAGTCACGTCTATTTATTACATAAGTGGTGCGGGAAAATAAAAAGTGCCAAGGGGCTGTAAAGAAGCGGCTTCGGTTGCAATAAGTTGTTTTAAGGAATGTTCGAGGGCTTCCATGAGGTGGTCCGTCAGTAATCAGAATTATTCGTCTGTTTTCGGCCGCGTTAGGTGATATAGTGTGTTTCGGGTGACTTTGGCCATATTTTGCTATGGAAATAGGCATCGGGTAAGAATCTATAAGTTTTTGAAGAGAGGGGGGACCTAAAAAAAATTGTAAAAATAATTTTTTACGTGCAATCACAGAAAAAACGATCGAATTTTTGAGGGACAAACTTTTCGTCTTCTGGCGCAGTATTGGTAAAAAATCGTATACAACCCACGGGAGGAAACGAAGAATCCTTCAGATCGGATGCTTATCGCCCTCGGCTTCGTCTCGGGCCTTAATTACCTGCGATCTGAGATATTTTTTATTTTTCCTCCCTAAGTAAGTAATATACTATTTCATACTCCAGTGGTCGTGAATGGAATACTTCCGTTCGCGCAGCGGACGGGAATGTTCCATTCCTGACACTCTGGTAGGACAAAGTAATCATTGCTGTGATCACAAGGCTCAATGGATAACAGCTCAAAATTGATAGTCTGAGACTGCCAGTTTTCAGCTCGACTTTGCATGTAGATTTAATAAATATACAACTTGCATAAATATCAGCTTTAACTCGCAACTGACACAGGAATTTACACAATAAAATATATATCGGATTCTTCGCTGATTTAATCAAAGTATATAAATAGTGAAAGCCACAATAAAGATGGTAAAAAGTTATTTTAATATCTATTGCTGTGAAATAGAAATAGATTTATATGAAGCACTCGCAGCAGTTGCATTAAGACAATGAGTGTATGTTAAGGTTAAGTGCGGCTTACTCTTAAATTTTGATTCCCTTCAGTGAAGTAATTGTTATAATCGTCCTGTACCGTATGGATATGATTTTCTGTTTACAATTTGTAAAGTATTAACATACATACACAACAAAATGTAGTTATCTTTTATTAAATATCTGATAACTAAGAAAAAGGTAGATTTATCTGACGATCTCAGAGTACGAAATTCTTTTAATTTCATTTTCAATGCTTAGGATATCTATTCATTTTCAATAGCTATGTAAATCAATAAAGAAATTCTAATAATTAATTTTAAAACTCAAACTGATAAAAAAGTGCTCCCGTTGGGACGCTTCGGGAAATTTTATCAACAGCGTGTGTCGCCATTAAGTATGGCGTTGATACATATAGCAACTTCAGAGTTGGAATAACCAATATTAAATTAGTTCAGTAATTTTTTACATGTATAAAGTTAGGTGGTAGCGCGCGGAGCGCGCAGGGGGCAGGGTTGCTAATTATATCTACATATATTTGATTGAATCGTTTTATACATCTAATTGGCCTTAAGAAGATATGGTTACTTCGTAGCCGTTTTACGCTACAGTCAGTCTCTAAAGAAGGAATACATAGATGAGAAGCGTATGATGAAAAACTGATTAGGTGTTTTGCAAGGGTCAGTCATCAAAGGCCACACAATCTTACAGTGCAATAGCCACATAAATATTTCATAACAAATAACCAATAGCCTAATGACCTAGCGCGCTTGTTGATGGATAAACAAATTAATTATCCCTACTAGTATATTTATATATATATATATATGTATCTAATTGTGTACGATATTTAAATCTCAATTTACATTAAAATTTTCACCCTTTATCAAAGTAATATTGTAAGTGGACGTGCGGTTCACATTTAATGTACTGATAAAAATTTGATACGACTAGGAGACAAAAAACGTTATTGATATTTTCGTTTGAATTATTAAAACTAGATGAGTAGCATCGGTAATAGCAAGTTTTTCTATAATATCTCTTACGTTTATAAGGTCGAATTGAATTGTTCAAAAATTTTTTTTTAATTTCTGTAAGTGGATATTCGATCCACTTTTAGCAATACTAGACCATGCCTTTGTATTTAAACAACTTAAACTAATTGTTTTTTTCATTTTTCCTCTTGATTTTGGCATTTATGCTTAGCTAGTAGTTATTGTAATGATTATTGCTTCATATTCACGTCTTTGATCTGATTCTGCTCTGACTTCTTCAGATCAACCCGAGGCGAACCATGATGAAAGGATAACAAGGTGTGGCGATGCGCAGCTGACTGGCAGTAGCCAATCGAAGCTCAGGGCCGAGCGGGAACCATCTTGAAAAATTTAATGCGCAATCATTTAAACTACTCCTATTATAAAACTGAGAGTAACTAATAAAAATTTAATTTTAGTATCGTACTGTAATAATTAAAAAGTCGAGGTGGTCAATATTCTCAAGTGAGTGTAGGAAAAAGATTTAATAAGGAAAAATGACATAATGTTAGTATAAGTAAAAGTAAAAATCGTGCATACTATTGTCTGTATTTCTACACTAATTGATTTGAAACATAAAAGTACGTGTGAAAATTAAATTTTTTTGTATCCAGATGTACGATCGGTCTAAACATTTTGTCAAGTCAATGGTACGCAGCATCAAGTATATTTTTATTTGATTTAGATACATGTAATATGATTATGTACCATATCTATTTGATGAACTCGTTACAATTTTAGACTGTTAGGATAAATGGAAATTATTCAGTAGCATTTTGTACACATTGAATAAAATACGTTTATTTATAAGTAAATAAACTTTTCGGCTTTACTGCTGTTCTTCTTTGTGGACATTAAAATTTTATTCATTTCTCTTAGTCTAATGTGCGATCTCGTGGGGACCAGACAATTGATGACTTCTTTTGGAGTCGAATAATGTTTTGGGATTTTTTTCAAATGTCAGTTCTGTCACCTTTTTAAAAATTTTGCGTTTCTTTACGTTTAGTGCGAGATCCATAAAAATTTTGAAACATTTCATTCACACGAAATGCGGTATCCAGCAATGCATCACATAGGTACATCAAGTGACTGGCAGATAGGGTCAGTATCCAGTCTGGCTTTCCTGATCCTAATGGATACTGAACGTTTTTAGTAAAGTTTCCCAAAAAGCAATACTTAACAGCAGCCATACATGCTAATGCTTCAGCTTCAATTATGTCACTTTCATACTTTTCGACACTACGGATGTCTTGACAAAAATCTAGATAAAAGTCAAAAAAATTTAGTACCTAATGATTATTTTTATGTCTATCATTGTAATGACTATCATTTTAGGCAACAATAAAGGAATCATTTGATTTATATCGTTAATTTGCATTCTCAAGTTTGAAACTAAAACTGGATCTAAAGATACATTCGTTAAAATCAATTAAATGAATTGTTTATTAATCCACACTATAGTGTTTCTTACTTATACAGCAACCACCACAGATGTAAACGTTAAACGTGTTTTTCTTATCATGAATTAATAATTTATTATTAATAACTTTCTAAAAAATTAAATTAATTACCAGGATCGTTACTTTCATTTTCTTTTATACAATAATTTAAGTCATTAAAACAAGACAGTTCAAACGGAGACACCTCATCATCTGTGTTTTCGGTTTCATAATTTTTTTCCATCCGTCGATTACAGTGCTGCATTTTTAGGCTTTCTATAAAATCAAAATTGATCAAAACTCTATCCTGATCTTCTTCAGTATATTATCTCTCCAAGAGATTACCAAAATGTTTGCCTAGTAAATATCACCGTAGTCGATACCTAAATTTAAAGGCTGAGGGATGCGGATGACCTGATCCCATCGATGAAAGATATGAGTACAAGTTTTCTAAAACATCGCGCGTAAGGCGATTTGTTAAAAAAAAATAAAATCACAAAGTTTTCTGAGCTAAAGGTGCTTTTCAAGTACTCTGGAAGTAGCTGATAAGCAGTATCGTTCAGCATCATTCCTTTTTGAAACGGCAGTAAAGATTTATTGTTTTCAACTCTTTCACGATGCATAAAATTCGAGACATCGTCTAAAATTTTATTTTGGCCTTCCAAATTCAAACCATATGGTTTTTTTCCTGGCCCAAGGCAGTTTATAATTTGGCTGTTAAAAATGTCGAATCAAGCATCCATCATTTCCATGAAATCTGCAGTAACTTTAAAATTATTCGTTTTTAAACCCTCTGTTGTCCACACCATAGTAAGTCACGAGCAGTCGTTTTGGAAAAACAGTTTTCAGCAGTCGATACTTTTTGTCTGTCTGTACCAACCACATCTAAATTTTAACGAGTGATTTTAAACATTACTTTTGAACAAGTTTTAGAAATCAGTTGATATTCAATCCGCAAACCACTATCCAAAAAATTATTTCTAGATAACTTTATTAGATGTCAATCATCGTTAAAAAATAAAATTCTATAATCTCTGTTGCGTGGGTGCTCAAAACAATATTTTTTCCCGTTTCAATTCCAATATTGAAGTAATTTAATACTTTGATATTAAAGGCTCCAAATCGCAGGTAAATGATACAGCTATGAACCCAGCATCATACAATTTGGAAATAGTGTCAAGTAAAATCGTGGTTTTAAGTGGTGTGTCAAAATTATAAAAAACTATCTTTTTCCAACAGCTAAAAATTCATCGCACCATGCCAACTTGAACAGTCCTATGTGGATTAATGACTTGTTCTATTACTCTATCAATCTTAATTTTTTTTAAAATATATATGTCGTCAAAACATAGCATGCAAACCCTCTCATGGATTTCTAAAGATTTGGCTTTGTCGTTCATTAACATTAAAACACTCAATGGTTATCAGCAAAGGATAGTTATTAGTACTTAAATAACTTCCTGAGTCCATCGAACTCGTGCTTGATTTTTTTTACTCCTGAAAAGCTGTATTTGTTTGGGAGTAAATGCTTTCATCAGTACATGCATAATCGAAGCACGATGATATTTAATTGTCTCTTCATTGCATTTCAGACATTTAATTTTTTTCTTTAGTCTTTCATTTTGCAGTTTTTGGTGATTCAATTTTCTTTGTACGTTGAATATTTCTTTCTGAGAACACACAAAATTTTTACAATCATACAATAAACGACCATGTAAATAACAATTTACACAATATTAATTAATCGTATAAGATCATTAAAAAGTTTCAGTTCATAGATTGTTGCAATTTTAAAAAAATAACCATATATATACTAGTGGGGCTTCGCCCCTTGCGCGCTTTGCGTGCCGATCCCCTTATTTTTTTTCATGTCTAAATTGCTAATACAGGAATGTCTTCTTCATTACATACATGCGTACACACTTAGATAACTAAAATCGACACATGAAAACTCGTTTGAAAATTGAACTAATATATTCAATGCAAGAAATTAGTTCACAGATTTTGCAAATCATTTTTATCAATTCAATACTAATGAATGACCCTAATGGGTATTTAAGGTTAAGATTGATACATATGTATGTAAGGAAGTATACTATCTTAGTATGGTTTGTATTCCCCCCCCCCCCCCCCCCCAGCGGCGGGCACCTAAAACGCCCCCTTCACCACATGCTATCGCAGCGCACCAACCCCAGCCAAACGCAAGCATGCAAAGGCCATTTAACCAAGCACAGTGCAGGATCAATTATTGTAGTATAAACCATATAACTGTGAAAGAGAGAATGGTAAATAATTACCATTAACTTTCGTTTCTTTGTTTTACAGGTAAGAACTGTGATCATTGTAAATATTGTAAATAAGAAAGTATGTCTAATAATTAGTACAATCTTTGTTTTACAGAGAAACCTTTGTGTTTTTATTTACCACGATTTCCTTTTAAATCTCAACTTAGTACATTATGAAACGTCATTCTTGTTACAAAACAAGAATTAACTGATGGTCACGATGGAAAAGTTGAAATTTACTTTTACTCTAAAAGCAAGTGCAGATGGAAAATCTAATGTCATATGTATAACCTCAATAAAAACGCCAGACAATCAGATATTTAGTGTAACGATACAATTTCAACCAGCAAGCTTAACAGAGAACTGATTACCACACCAGCATTTAACAAGATGAAAAATTCATTAACCAAAAGACACCAAACCAGGAGTGTTTGGATAACATTATCAGAGAAACTAGAAAATACGTACGTAGACGAAGGTGGAAATATACAGTTCAATCATACGTATTTGGAAGATATTACGAATGAAAATAAACAAACAGCTAAACCAAGCATAGAGAAAAGTTCTTCAGCTAAGATTTTCGAAAAACTAGTAGAAACTCAACGAAATAATCATAAAAGTACGGCACAAATAGCAGATCAGTTTTCAATCGAAAAATTTACAAACAAAAATATTAATGCTTTTTAATGGATATCCTGCTTTGAAGATAAGTGTAACAGAAAGGAGAAAATTAACATTCTACGCCTGCTGTTGGATAAACCATGTATCGACTGGTATCAAGGTATAATGATTAAACGTTCAATAGAATCTAAATGGAATTTGTGAAAACAAAGTTTCTGCGAAACCTTCGCAAGCAAAGGTTGGAGTCCAATTGGATATGCACACACATTTAAATACACAACAGGTACACTACTAGAATATGAAATAAAAAAAGAAAAACTCTTATTAGAAATGAGCAAAAACATTGATACAGGAACCTTAGTTGATCTTATTGTACTAGGGTTTCCAAATCACGTAGCAAACATGCTTGATGGAGAGACGTTCAAGAAATCAGAAGATATATATTCAATGAAATCAGTAAGTTAGAACATATTGTTTATAAGCGGTCATTAAATAACAGAAGCAAAAATTTTAGTAATAAAGAAAAATTTTAAAAGAAACCATGTTCAATATGTAAAGAAAAAAACAAAGGATTCCGATACCATGAAGAGGACAAATGCTGGTTCAAAACAGAAAAAGAAGGTAAATTTATTACTAGTAGTGCAGCACTTGAAGTGAAGTTAAGTTATGAGTATCCAAAATACTAGATGCGCCACCATTAATTGAACTAAATGTTACATTGAATAACACAACTACAGTAAAAGGTATTTATGACTCTGGTTCAATTGTAACTTTAATAGATGCTAAACTTTTACATATAAATAATGATAATAATAAAAATGTAATACTAAGTAACATAAAATCAATTAATGGTGTGGAAAAAACAGAAGGAATAATTAATCTGAAGGCAAAAATTTTTTATGTTGGAAAAAACGTAAATGCCTGTGTGATAAATAATGATGGTTTTAACCATGAAATTTTGATAGAGTCAGATTGTATTAAAAAATTTGAACTAACACAAAATGAAAAATTAGAAATAAAACAGATAATTTTTGATGATCAGATTATCTCAAAATTGAAAAAAGATCACGATGATTAAATCAAGGATCCCAAGAACGAAAAAGAATTAGAAATAAAATCTAATTCTAAATCAACAGATACAAATAAGAAAAATGAAATTACAGAACCAAATTTTGAAATAAATCTTAATGAAAGCATAAGTACAGATAAATTTGATATGATATTTATTTACTTAGATAAATATGAAAAAGATAAGATAACTCAATCAATTGAAAGATATAAAACAGTATTTGCAAAAGATAAGTATGATACAGCAAGGATACAAAATTATGAAGCGAGAATAGATTCAGTGATGGATGAATATTGTTCTAAAAGGTCTTATAGATGTACGTGAATAGACAGAAAAGAAATAGAAACACAAATAACAGAATTTCTAAAACGAGGGATAATTGAAGAATCCTATAGTCCTTTTGCCGCTCCAGTAACTCTAGCGTATAAAAAAGATGAAAATAAAAAATCAAAGCTATGTATAGACTTCAGAGAACTAAACAAATTTGTTATTCCTTAACCACATCAATTTCATTTGATGGATGATTTATTATTAAAAACAAGAAATTGCAAAAATTATACAACTTTAGATATTAATTCTGCATTGTGGGCAATACCCTTAAAAATAGTAGATAAACACAAAACAGGATTCATAACACAAGATGGTCATTATCGATGGACATGTCTTCCCTTTGGATTAAAAACATCGCCTGCAATTTTCCAAATAATTTTATCTAGTATTATAAGAAAATCTAAACTTACAGAATTCACAGTTAATTACATCGACGACATATTAATATTTTCTAAAACATTCAAAGAACATATAGTACATTTAAAAAAATTACTAGAAGCAACAGTAAGAGAAGGGTTTAAATTGAAATTTTCAAAATGTAGGTTTTTAGAAAGCTCAGTTAAACATTTAGGCCACATAATTGGTTACAATACAGTATTACCGTTAAAAATAACTTAATCTCAATACAAAATTTTCCAACGCCAACAACCCAAAAGAATGTAAGACAGTTTCTAAGTGAAATAAATTTTTATCATGAATATATATTTCAAATATCGCAACGATTTCAGATCCTCTCCAAAGACTACTAAAAATACATGAGAAATTTATTTGGACTGATGAATGTCATAAAGCTTTTGATCAATTAAAGAATTGTCTATCCACTCAGCCAATTCTAGCTATATACGACCAAAATTTACCCATACACATCCACACAGATGCTAGTTTAAAAGGTATTGGAGCAGTTCTGAAACAACAACAAACAAACAAAGAAGACAATCCAGTGGCTTACTTTTCAAGAAAATTAAATCAGGCTCAAAGAAAAAAAAAGCAATTTATCTAGAGTGTTTAGCTATCAAAGAAGCAATAAAATTTTGCCAACATTGGCTTCTAGGTAAATCATTCATGGTTTTCCCAGACCATAAACCACTGGAAAACCTAAACATCAAATCACAAATAGACGAAGAGTTAGGCAACTTGGTTTAATACTTGTCACAATACGACTACAAGGTGAAATACAGTCCAGGAAAACTAAATATCGAAGCTGACTGTTGAAGCAAAAATCCTGTACTAAGCGCGAAAAATAATATCAACGATGATCTAAAAATTGTAAATTTAATCACTTTTGACGACATCTTAGAGGATCAAAAAAGAAATAAAAATATAGAATTAGAAAAGAATAAACTTATTTTAGAAAACAAAATATACTATTGTAAAAGAAGAAAGAAAAACAATAAAGCTTTATCATCAGACAATTTTAGCAAAGAGTTAATAAGAAAAATACATGAAAAATTTTGCCACATAGGCATTAATCAATTGGAATGTATGGTAAAATCATACTACACAGAGGAAAATATAGACAAAAACATTCAGGAGACTTGCAAACGCTGCGAGACATGCATTAAAAATAAATCTAGAGGCCAAAATAAATATAGTTTCATATCACGTCTTGGTCCGACTCAATACCCATTTCAAATAGTTTCAATTGATACAATTGGTGGTTTTTGAGGTCAGAGATCAACAAAAAAATACTTACATTTTTTAGTGGATCATTTTACACGCTATGCATGTATACAAACTTCAAAAACACAAAACACACTTTGTTTTACAGGTAAGAAGTGTGATCATTGTAAATATTGTAAATAAGAAAGCATGTCTAATAATTAATACATTCTTTGTTTTACAGAGAAACCTTTGTGTTTTTTTTTACCACGATTTCCTTTTAAATTTCAACTTAGTACATTGTATGTATATGTACATATAATATATAGAATGATTATTGTTACATAAACAATGAAGCTCTTTTTTTGTCATTTCGGAAAATTTTAAAACCAATTATGAATATAAGTTCATAAGACGATACCAATTTGAAATTCTCACTTAATATTAGCGAAGAAAATGTATTTTTTTATTTATTCCTTGTACAAATGCCTGTGCCATAACTACTTAAAATTTATTACCCTTTAAATGATACTAATAGTATTCATAATGATGTCTAATACAAAATTGATAGAACAGAGTTAAACATTAATCACCTTCATGTATATTAACATAGCAACATGTGAAAATAACTTTCTACATTAACTTGATGTTCAAATTATAAAAGTTACAACATGTCATTTCACGTTAAATCTTTGCTCTGCGGTCCCTTATTTACCTATACATATACGAAAAGTCGCATATTTTTATATATTATCTATCTATTTTTTTTTATTGCAGAGCCGACAATTTATTATTTATAACCCTCTTTCTTTTGTCCTTTCTACAGTCTTATACATCAGACTATACCATTTCCCTTTAAATCTCCTGCTGAATTTTCCTTTTCCTAATATTTATCTCTCTCTGGTCTGTCTTTTATTACTTTACAAGATTTGTAAATTACCATCCTGTTTTTTTTAATTTTCTGATTGATAAAAGTCTTCCTACTCCTTGTTAAATTCTGTTTGACTTCCTCAAGCTTATTTTTCTCGGTTGCCATTTTCATAATTCCTATTATTTCCTTATCCCCTAAGTTTTTGTATTCTTTTTTAACTACTTTGCCCCATTTTGTAGGATTTTTATTGATTAAGCTCAATAATTTTTCCATTAATCATTTGTGTAAATACCTGCTCCTATCTATTTTTAAACTGCGCAAAAAGTAATTATATGACCTTTTTCTTATGACTACTTTATGACAACCTTCGTGCCTCTTATTTACATATATACTCTGGTGTGATTGCTTTTCAAACCAATATTATTTTTGTAAACCGGCTTCCATTTTTTTCTACTTTTCCTTTTTTCTCTATCACCTAGCCTTTGCACCGTATAAGCAACCTTTTTCTATTATTGACACTATAAAAAATAATCTTTTGTTCAAACTGTTGACTTTCTCTCTTTTTTAAGCCCCAAACTACGTTGACAGCCCTTTGTATCCTCCCAGTTGTTTTTTCTCCGTGCTACGAGAAAAAATTTTTTTGCTAGGCACCATACTTCTAGATCCTAATACTCGTTTACAACTCAAAATACCTTTACTCAATAGTTAACCAGATCTTTTTCTATCTCTGCTCCATTCCTTGAAATTGAGGGTTTTTTCATGCTTTTAGCCTATTAGTTGTACGATATTTATCCAAGTCTTTTAGCATCTGCTTTGCTTGTTTAGAATGCTCCGCGCGTTACACAATGTCACAACAGAATTTAAAACAGCATTTTTTTTACCGTTACATCTCCTGTATTATTCTGAATCCACTTATCGCATATATTCTTTTTATTATCTGATTTTGTGTGCATTTTTAAATTATTTTCAACATTCTTAAAATTCTATACCTAGCCCTATTCTATCTTATTTTATCCAGAAAATTTCTCTATTTATTATATCAAATGCTGTTTTTACGTCTACAAAGACAACATATAACTTATTGCCTCCTTGCTTTATTTTATTTTTAATAAATCTCTTAAGTACAAATTATGGTCCCTTATTCTTCTTTTTGCTCTAAAGCCAGCTAGTCTTCTACTTTATCAGCTATTAACGCCCGCTCACTCCTCCTTGCCTGGAGGTTCAGATAGATTCTTGCTATTTTTCACCCTTTTATAATTTGTATTTCTGTCTGTAACACATTAAGGATGTTTGTTAATTTAATCATTCAAACCATGGGAAGATTTTTGAAATATTCGCTCACAATTTCTTTGTCTTCTGCGGCTATTCTGTTTTTTTCCCTTCCTAGGACTTTTTAAAATTCATATATCCTTATCAATATCCTCCTAGTCTTCACTGTTGATTTGTATACTCCTTTTTTTGTTTTCCTTATAAGATGCCTCATTGTTATCTCCTAATACATTTTTAAAATGATTCTCTTATCCACTTAATTTATTTACATCCATTTTTTTGGTTCGAATTTCAATCACTTTCAAAAGCTTATTTCAATTTTTGCTAGTCGACACTTTCCTTTTTTTTTCATCGAATTTTCAATTTTTGTATCTCTGATAGTTTCTTTTAAATTTTGTACTCCCTTTCTTTTATTTTTTGACCAGTTTTTGAGCTTACCTGCAATCATCTTTGTTTGCCTAATTATTCTAAAATCCTGTTTATCAATTTTTCAATATTGTTCCTCTTTTGATTCTATCATTTTTAGTTCCTCCAATACATATGTAATTACATCAATTAACATGTATTTTTTCTGTCATCTTTATCCCACCTTAAATAATTTTTTGATCTAAATAGCTTACATCTATCGATACAACAACAAAATCTAAGCACGCCAAGAACTTTATACTTGCAAATGAACTGTTGTAAAATATATTAAATAATGTATGATCATATCATTGAGAATTAACAATCATAAATAAATGTTACCATTCAGTATTTGTATCCCTCAAGTTTATCTATTTGCCTCCTGGGCGGTGTAGAAGAATAGATGAAAAGATTAGATGATATAAAATGTATTTTAAAATTTTTTATGTTTTTTTAAGTTGATTTAGTAATATCAAAATAAAGCGATGTATTAGAAAGTATATAACATGAATTTTTTGAATACAAACAGAAAAAAAGCATATGTATATTAGAAGTTTATGTATAAATTTATGAAAAAAAGTTTAATAATTTAGAAATTGGATAAATATTGTTTTTTAAAATAATTGTATAAAAAAATTACAAAAAGAATATAAGGGGAATGAAGAATATAAAGTCGGTGGGGTGTGAGGGGCCAAGAAATTCGTGTGGGGGAACGGTTTGGGGCGGTGGTGGGTGGTGGGGGTTTGGTGAAAAAAATTTGAAGTACTAATAACGTAGTAAACAATAGAATTGTTCTTTTCATTCTGGGGGGCTGTGGAGTGGCAGGAGGGATATTTGGTGGTGTCGGGAGGGCTATGTGAAATTCCCAACACAAATTACTATGTAATATAGGTAAAACAAACGGGACAGTCGCGGGACTGTCGGTGGAAGCTATGCTTCTTTGCCATAATAAAAATATTTAATTGAAAAAAAATTAGATGAATTATATTACTAAAATGAGAATATGTCGAAAACAATTTTTTTGCAAATAACGATTTATTTCACTGATGATATAATTTTTATCAGTTAATGTTATAAAAGAATAAAGTAAAATATATACATTTTTTTTATATTATAGTATCATACGTCTGCGTATCTTAAAGATCCACTACTCACAGCACTCGACACTTGAGAAACGGATAAGGAAAGGGGTGAGAGGCAGGGTTTATCAGAGGGAGGAGGGGTAGGAGGTAAAACAGGAAATTTTGCTGCGAGAAGGTCGCCCCTACCCCTTTACGAGGAGCATTTCGGGGAATAAAAGCACATGTGAAAATTCACAGAGGTGCTTGCATGAAAAAGTCGCACTAGTCGGGAATCGAACCACGGTCTCTTGCGTGCCGATCCACGACCTAGCCAACCAAGCGACTGCGGGCTCTGTAAAAATACATACATACACGTTTATTTATTTTCATTTAGACGATTTATCGGTCAGTACCGTGGTACGTCTGATTTGCTAGCTCTCTTCCTCTCACTCTTTACGCAGGCATACACGTATGTACGTATGCATAATAATGAAAAAAGTTGTGGCTCGTAGTGCCGTTTAGCTGTTCGGCATAGACTCGACTGACTCACTCACTGACTTTGACTGTATTATACCTATACTATACACACACAGTACATGCACACTATATTGATGGCTCCGACAAAAAGAAGCAGCACTCGGTCACTTACCATTATTCCTATTTGCTAATGCATTGTCGCTGATAGTGTGACACGAGCGTTGCTTCTTTTTCTTGGAGCCATTGATATGCATACACGCTCGCACGTTTTGTCTACGCAAGCCTTTATTAGGTATGTTCGAAAGCGAATTTCTAGCCAGTGCAGGCGAGTCACGTCAGCCCGAAATTCGCTTGCGAACATACTCATATGTACAGGTATACCTATTCCGCAGCGGCAGTGCCAGCAGCATATACATTGCAGTGGACAGCTTTCTCTCTTCCTCTCCTCCACACTCGCCTTGCCTCGGCTCTCGGCTCGCTTCGGCATGCCCCGCTGGCCTGCCCCCTTCACTCACCTGACCTTCTCTCGTCCTCTCTCACTTGCTCTAACTAAAACGCGAGAAATTGGGCAGCGGAGTGGGGGATCTTACTGTCGTTTTTTCTCATTTTAGGTGCAGCTGCCAGACCCAGCGCAAGAAGCATAGCTTTAAAAATTTCATAATTTATGAATCAGATTTATAAAGTTTTTCATAATAATTCTATAAAACATTATAAAAAGAATATAAGGGAGTAGGTGGCGGGGCCAACCAATTCTTGCGGGGGAGGCGGTAGGGGGTTCGGAAAAAAATATTTTAAGTACGAATAACGGAGAAAACAATAGATTTTTCCCTAATTTTGTGGGGCGGCTCTGGAGGGGCGGTGGAGGGCGGTGAGGGGTTATGTGGAATGCCCCACACAACTACATGTACAATATAGGTATATATATACATATGTATATATATATACATATATCTTAATAAACAAATGGTATGATAAATTTGTTTCCAATAAGAAAAATATAATTTACCTCATTTCTCTGAGAAATGCCTTGGTATGACCGTCAGATGATTTACTATAAACTCACTTATCCGTGATTGATTTGCAATCATTTGCCCTCACATCGGCATTATTAGAACAAAGACGCATATTCTCTGCAATATCCAAATCATCCACCGCACAGCTGAAAATAAAGTTCATTCGCTGTATGTAGGGTTTAAAACCTTTTTAAACAATGTTTACAATGGCATACAGGGTTTGATTTCATTCAAGTAAGCTTAAAGTTGTTAAATATGTGTATGTATAAATAACGGGGATAATTTTATATATTTAAGTTTGAAAATAAATAACACCTGCATTGCCGGGATAAATTTTGTTCTATTAAGTTTCACTCGGTATTTACATTCACCATACCAGTTTTTTTTTGGAATCCATCAATTCAACTTCCACGGCGTTTTTGGTAACTGCAATGCACTTTTTACCTCTTTCCATATCAACATAGCTGACAAAAAAATTTAATGAACATTTGTAACATCAATTTTTAATAAGATATTTATTATTCATAGCTTTTTGAATTTGTCAGTATCTTGAAACTTTTGATGTTAAACTACATTTTTGTTTCGAAATCTCGATAATATTTTATTTATTGTCGTTGTCGGGATAAAGTCTTTTCTGCGAGTCAAAGGAATTCAATTCATGTAAAACTGGTTTTTCTTTCTTGCATCCTATACTTTCCGTAGGAAGGGCATCGTCCAAAAGTTTTTAAGAGTGTTGAGGAGAGTAGTTTTCACAACCCAACAAATATACTGGTTTTGGTTCTTAACTATCAATTGAAAAATTATTTGAGCAAGATTGGGCTAAAAACATTTTATCTGCCAAAGGTTTACAATTACAATACTTAAGAAAATTTTTAACCCTATTACATCGAAATAAGACTCACCGATTTGGGGTTAACTCCTTCTTTGTATACCTCTGACCACCTAAAAGACATTTTATGGTTCATGGGAAATTAGAAAAAGCGTAAATTTTGTTTTCTTGCATAATCACTTTTATTTAACGCAGTTATTTCCCAATATGTAGGTATAGACAAGAAAATTTTTATCCTTCTGTCTAATAACATGTAATCATTTTTGCATAATTGTGTGACACTATCAGATACCTCAGTTATACTCTAGTTTAAAAAAAAATTTTCCCTTATTTTTCCAACAATATATCGTATAACTAAGAAAATTAAGTGTATTTGTCCATAAATTTTTTAATTTTCATCTGACTTAACGAACAAAAGCTAAATTTCTTGCTTAACTGAATATCTACAAAATCACAATCGTCGATTTGCAAAAAAAGTTGTATTTACTATTTAAAATTCATTTATTTAATAAAATTTTTCTGTATTTTTATAAACAAAATTATTTTTAACGATTGATAGGACGTTCTTGTGCAAATCGATGATGGTAAATTTGTAGTCATTCAGTTAAAAAATAAACCAGCTTTTGAATATTTCAATCGGATAAAAATTGAGAATTTTTAGATACAAATATTAAGGTTTTTTTAGTTACACGATAAATAAATAAATAGATTTTTTTTTCATTTTGAAATAATCTATTACGTACCTTATATATCTGACAGTTTTACTTATTAATATCAAAATACTTATATGATATTTAACAAAAGGATAGGAGTTTTCATATATATACCTACATATTGGGAAACAAGTACCGTAAACAGCCTTTTATGCTGCACATAAGCATTTTTCAAAATAACTTGACCAACCAATTGACTGTCTGACTGTGTGAATAAGCAGACTACAAACAGTCAACATGGCCGTCACTTGGCCCCGAAAAAAAAGATGCGCAGAAACGAACAAAAATGAGAATTGTTACTGCCACACCTTGTTATTCTTTCATCATCAAGTCAATGAAGTTTTTTTGTTTAAATACTTATTGCAATTAAAATTAAATGTATTTTTTGCTCTAGCAGTTTAATAACTTGTCATTTTTTTTTATGTTAAATTCACTACTTTATTTTCCGTCAACCCGAGGAGAACTGAGTTTTTTATATATTAAAAAGTTTTGTATTTTTTCGACATCTCATTTACACTGCCGAGCCAAGCATCGTCCTACTAACCCGAGTAGTTTGTTGAAAATAAAGAGTGTTAAATTTCATTTAAATGCTTGTACTCATATTATAAGAGTTGACCAAGACTAATCACGAGTGCCTACGTACTTCATGCTCAAGCCAATCATGGCCCTCTATTATTTTTCTCGTGAAGTTCATGCAGCTTGCTGCTGTAGCGCTCAGTCCGCACTATGCGCTCAAGAGAGTAGTTACGCCACTCTCTTTGTCAGCAATAATTTATCACATTTAATTCAAGTGTTTTTTAATGTAGAGTCTACCTCTTTTTTCTCTCTTATCTCCTCATTATAAAGGGCTGTCCGGCGAATGCATTGTACAGTCTACTAAACAACTAAATATACATTGTTAAACAGGTGTCTTACCGTATGCAAATGTTACTATAATTTTTTTAACAGTTTTAGTGAGTTAACTTTAGTGATTCGACTTCGAATCGACATGTTAAGGTATACGTACGATAACTTATAATATGATGCTCTACCGCCATCGACTGTTGTGACTATGTGGGTAAACTTAAAATATAAAATGGAGTTCTCGTTTCATTTACTTCCGTCATCTACTCAAAATGAGAAAACTGGATAATATCGATAGTAGGTTAACAAGTAACTTGAAATACTTTTACTGGATCTTATAATTTGTGTGGCCCAAGAAGATTAATATTGTACTGTTGGTCAGTACTTCGATAACTTGTTAATATGACTAGTCATTATTTATACTACTATCAGACATACGAGTGTGGTAGTCGGAGTTCAAAAGTTTTGACTCTACTCTAACCTCTGAATTGAAAAGTTAAAAATAGCTTCATAGACTCTTCCATGTATACTCACTGTTAAAAATAGTATATAACGTTGTGAATTACTAAATTTAGTTATTTATAGATTATTTTCATGAACAGTGTGACCTTTTTTTACAATATTTTTTTTCCGTTATAAAAAATTTAAAATTTACGCTTGCGTACCTTTAAAGTGATAGTTTTGGCCACCATCAGAGAGCGCTGCCGTCATTCTCGGAGCGAATACCCAGTATTTATTTGGCTGCTAAATTCAATATTCAACGACATCATATAGCTAATCATATTTTACTCGTTGTATCCGACATTTTGTTTCGGCCGCAATGTTTGATATTCGACAACAATATATATCTTATTGTATTTTACTCACTATGCTCTTCCAATTAATATCCATATCGAGGGTGGGGTTCGAAAAAATGTTACCAGCCATTTTTTTCGGCTGTGAGATGAAATTTTCCAAAATATTGAACATACTTTATTTCACTGCCCTTAGTACTTACACTGAGATACTGACGTAGCAGCGTCTGCCACAAATTATAGTAGTTACTGCCATACTTCCATAGTAGTGTCAGTTTAGTAGCGCTGACTACAGACTATGGCAGAATCTGATTTTCGGTCTGGTGGCAATAGCTAATGATATCTGTATAATGGAGTATCATACGTTTAACTCACCCGTACTTGGAGGTACAACCATGAAATAATTTGCAATAAATGAGCCTAATCTAAAAATGCGCTACACGCAACTTCAGTCGGAAAAAGTTTTACCAAAAATATTTTATTTTATTTCATAAAGATAATTCACAGTATGGTACCATGTAGGTGGCACTCGTCAAATAGACTAGAAATTGTTAATTTGTATTGTAAGCTATTCGTAACAGCACAACTGTACCTTACATTGAATTATCTTTATGAAATAAAATAAGATAATTTTGGTAAACTTATTCCGTGTGAAGCTGCATGAAGCGCATTTTTAGGTTAGGCTTGTTTTATTCAAATTATTTCATGGTTATACCTCCAAGGACGGGCGAGTTGAACGTATTATGCTCCATTATAGATATCATTAGCTATCGCCAACAGACCGACCATAGCAGATTCTTCCATAGTCTGTAGTCAGCGCTACTAAACTGCCACTACTATGGAAGTATAGCAGTAGCTACTATATTTTGTGGCAGACGTTGCTACGTCAGTTTCTCAGTGTAGGGTGTGTGCAAAAATTTAGCCTTATTAGATGTCGTTACGTGGTAAAAAACAAATTTCTATGATCTCCGACATGTACGGATCACCAGAATTAGCTATGTATATGCTTAATATGTGTGTGTTTGGTTTTATATAAAAAAATTTTACTCATCAGAGAAAACTGAGTTATTATAGGCAATAGTCGCAGGAATAAAATCAGGCCAAGATTGGTTGAATTAAGTAAAAATTTGATGGCAGCAAAAATTTTGGGAACTTTCGGCCTAATTGGACTACTGTGCGCTGTGCCTCCGAATCTCTTGGTCGTACTGTCAAGATGTTGCACTGCCCAGCCCAATGCGTCTGCACTGTCGCCGCTCGCGTAACTGCCTCTGCCGCATAGTGTTGCCAAAGCGAAAAAATTGCTTTGTTTGTGGAGTTACTTAATATTTAGTATAAATAAATAATTTATAGCTCATTCTTTGCATAATACTATTACCTACAAAGATCCAAATGTTTTAGGCAGTTAGCAATAAGCTATACATTCATTCAAAATAATAAAATTTTTGATTTCCGGTTAAGACAATGTTTTTTTCTTAAAATTTGGCTTATTTCAAGAAAAAAACGTTTTTTGCAAATTTTCATTCGACTGTGTTAAAAAAAGTAAGGGTAATAAAGCATCAATGATTGTTAATGAATATAAAAGTTGTGTGGCACGCCACGTACCGCATAAAAGAGAACTTTTGAGGGTATTAAATGTATGTACAGATAGAGGGGAGGTGTGAAATTAGCATGATAAATAAGAGAAACTTTACATAAAATGTAATGGTTCACTATGAAATTGATGAACTTAGGAACGTATAATTTTTTGAGGTTATTCTGTCATAAAACAATTTTTTTGTTAATAATTATTTTATAACGTATATATGACTGTATAATCTATAATCACTTCTACTTTTTGGACTTTTTGGAAATTTTATCAGCGCAATCTTATAGAAATCCAGCGGAAGAACTAAAAAGAGCGGTTTGGTTTTTATATAGACTGATTCAACTCTATTTGTGCCTTTTGATATTTTTGTTATCTTAAAAATAGCCATAAAAATTATTAATTTCAGCCAATTTTTTGATGTTCAAGATAAACCGTACTTTAGATTTTCCAAGGTTATGTGCCCGAAAAACTATAAAAAATCGTGTCTGTAAATCTGTAATAATTATCTGAACATACATTAATTTTTCTCGAAATTTTTCACCTTGATTTCACGATGATACGGCCAGAATAGCCGAGATCGAGGTTACAGTATCATATTTACCAATACCTCTAAATTTGTGCTCCTCGATTTCTTTTCTGTTTAAAATACCAATGAATATTGTGATTTTCGGCCTATCCTGCTTCTTGTTTGAGATATGGCGTATTTTTGAATTTTCAACGTTATCCATCCGTACACCATACAAAAAGATTTCTGCATATTTCCAATAATTTTCTAAACATTCTATAATTTTTTCCGACAATTTGACAGTATAAAGATACAGCCAAAATAGTAAAAATAAATTTTTAACATGTCTCTATTTGTGTGCCTCGACTTTTTTTGTTCCTTTAGAAAACCCGTAATAATATTATTTTCGGCCGTGTTACTCTCCAGAAAAGTGAAGATTTATATATTGATTTTATATACATATATACATATATATATATATATATATATATAAAAGTATACATATTGTAACGTAGGATGTATCAGCCTAAAAACGACCGTCCCGACACTCCGTTACAAACTTTAAAACAACTTCCACACCTTACCTTGTCCCACTGAGCTCATCTCCTCCAAATGGTCTGCTTTAGATATCTTGCTCAGGAAAGCCATTTATCCTGTAAAAAAAACTAGAAGAGGAAATAAGAGTGCTATACTACATACACTGATTCGAATCAAATAACTAAATTTTAACGGTTCCCACCACCGTTTATTCGGCCGAAATTACACAGTCTAACTAATTACCGCCTCTTTCCAAGCCTAGATATAGTGAATCCAACCTGTATAATATATATATATATATATATATATACATATATATATACACTATTGCGGGGCTTTGCCTCTCTGCGCGCTCCATGCGCCAACCCCCAGATTTTTTATAACTCTGGAATTGTATAAGATAACCATTGATAGCATCCTTCCATGTCTAAAATAATTTAATTAAAGTTATACTTCTACATAAGCGTTATATAATTTTTCCCCCTTCAAGAACATGTCACGTAAGGGGATTTTGAATTTCTGAAAAAAAAACCTTTGCCCACCGGATTTAAACTTGCGATCTCGTGCATACAAGCCGTGTACCGTGTCGACTTAACTACGAGTTACCTCTCTGAGTAAGCTATACATCACTACCTCCCATATTTTAGTTTGTAACTCATTTTTAATTTTAATATTAAATTACTGCTTATTTATGAATTTGTTTAAATATTTTTTAATTTATAATAATCAACGATCAAACAAATAATTTAATAAGTTTTTCAAAACTTTAAAAATAGATTTAGTTGCAGCTTTTTTGTATAATAATTATTACCTCTTTGATGTTACTAATTTGTTAATTTTCAAAAAAATGGATAATTATTTTCTCAATTTTTACACTTTTTTCAAAATTTTGTTTAACACAGTTTTACACATATAAACTTTTTTTATCATTGGTTTATAAATATGAGGTTTCATGGATGAATTATTTGATATTCATTGCGTCTTATTAATTCAAAATTTGAGCTAGGATTATTATCAAACAAATTTTAGCGCAATCAGCCACATTAACGTATCTAGGGGCGGAAGCAGCCACATCTACATGTATTGTGTGCCGAAAAAGTATGACATGAAATATGGGTGCCCAAGATTTTTTCAAAATTTTTTCCTACAATAATGCCGACAGACATCTCGACTGACTAAAAATACACGGTTCTATAATTACTTCTGAAATAATTATATTATCCCTACTCTTCCAATAACCCAATTATTAAGAACAATAAATAGTTTTAACTTTAAATATTTGTTTTCCCTTCAGATATTAGGTTATAGTATATTGGCTTATTCGGTTGATGAAGCTAGAGATTCATATTTATGCTTTTCTTTGAAATTATTTTTAGTTAGTGGATAAATTATTTATTAATGAACATTTTAATAGGGCGAGTTAGTTGGGTGATTTGGTTTAAGGTGCGTGTGTTTTAATTTTTTTGAATTGAATATTAGGCTAAAGTGTACGTGTCTCATATCCAGTATTACTGTTAGTCACGTTTTTTTATTTTCCCCCGTAGTAACACTAATTTGTTTATTTTTAGACGTAGTAGTAGACCATTGTATTAAAACACATATTTTCTGTTAGACAAATATGGAGCTTACTTGCCCTAAAATGTAATTGAGTTTTTCCATTGTCAAAAGCATGTGCTATCCAGCAAACCTTGTTTCTTTACATCATAATTGAAATTATAATACACCTATGTAGTAAGTATCATAAACGGAAAAACAGTGTTTATCATATTTTGCATGAAAGTAACATTGTTCCCGATTGGGAATCTTTACACAATTACATTATTGTTATAGTTTGCTAGACTACAGCGCAATCAATGTTTGTACTCACCTGGTTTTTTTTGCATTATGTGCATGAATCGGTTGCTCTGCCCGATTTCTGTAATAGGGTGTTATTTGGGTATGATATAGGGCATTATTCCATGCACTTTATTCCGAAACCCAATATACTTCTCTGTATACACTATTAGTCAAAAAATACATTTTAATAGACAGTGTAAGCGGGCGAGTCTATTTGGTTATTTGGTTGTAGGTGTTTATGAGGCCCGTGAAGCATATGCTTTATTACTAGTCTTTTGTAATATTTTATTTTCTAGTGGAATCTCCGCAGATATGTATTCATCAATATGTTCTGATGACAATAACTTATTGTTAGAGCTATTAATAGATGAGCATGAGGCAAGCCTTGTTTTCGAAATTCGATTGTGTAAACGTGTGCAATAACATTATCAAACAATTTTTTTTTAAATATCATCTAAAATTTATTTTGATTCCGTTGTAAATAAGCGGACAGTTATGTTAGGAATATGATTGGGAGTTGTGTTCCCGGGAAATCGTTTAAGATTTCTTTGAGCTCTTTTCATTTTGGATTACCAGTAATAGTTATGAATAAATCCAGTTTACCAAATTTTTGCATTATCGCCATAGCATCTTGGTAATGTTGTTGTGTATATCTAGGTCCACCAACGGAATTTGATGGTAAAATAAAAAGGCTACCAATTTTTTTGTTCTTTTTAAAATTATCAGAAATATGAGAAGCACTATGTAAAATATGATCTAATTACCCTTAAAACCATTGAATACGCAACATTTTTTAATTGTTACTTTAAAAATTCATTCGATTACTTTTAATCATGATGTAAGCGTGTAAAAAGAATTCCTGTGTTAGCCTTTCTCCATAAAGCAGAGGATTAAAGATTATCAGATTCGGTCTGTAAGATAGCCGATACAAATAATATTGCAAGATAATTAGGTTTTCCTTTTCATTTTCTGGATGTTTGTTATAATGTGTGCTCCAGCCCAAATCTCCTGATGGAAACATAAATGGAAATACTATCGGATCAACTAACTCTTACAGGTTGTTCAGATACGTATAAGCTAGTTCATTTTCAGGTACATTCTTAGGACAAACACATAAATCATAATTTTCAACTGTTCCAGAATCCGATACAATAATAGCACTACACTCTGATATCAAAGGTTTGTTGTATGTATGTACTTTTTTTATCATTTCTGTGTGTAAAATACATCTTATAATTTGGTAAATTATTTATATCAGCAATTTGATGCAAATATTTATAATTTTTGGAAATAGGATTTTTATCCATAATTTAGGTTAAAAGCACTATGTATTTTTGGACTACATCTTTATTTTTTTCTAATCTTTTTTATGTTGCGTCGAGTCATCATATATATTTATAATTGACTACATGATGATTCTTTGTTATTTTTGTTATCAATGTATTAGGTGTAATGTGACATACTTGACCTTGAACTTTTAAGCTGTAAATTTTTTTTTTCTCGTGTATCACATTATTATTAAATGTAGCAAAACAAAACAAATTACTATACTACCTTATTAAATTCCCAAAATCTTGTTCATTCAAAAGTAAATTTTTCAAGTTATCATATTTTTTGGAAGGAGGTAAAAATATTTTTTCTTCTGACAACAGAGTTTACTTTATACATATACTTGACCACGTAATAGATTTGAGGTCTGATAGACATCGGGTATTTTTAGAATCTCTGGTCCACCTGCTAACGTGCTAACATGCTAACGAGCAAACGTGTAGAGTACACGCTGCATACGATGGTGGTGGCATCTACAAGCTTCCATAATTGTAACGTTGACGTTAAAATATTTAAATAGTTTTGTAGAAGTATTGGAAGAGGGAGCATAAGGTATGTTTTCCATGCAAGAAATATAACGAGTGCGGTGAAGCGGGACGAGGGTTATACTTATCAAAACACCGAAAAACAAGGGCGCGTCGGCCTAATTGTCGATTGAGAAAAATTTTAACGTATGGTTGAGTTTTTTTTCATCCAATAGTTAGGACGAGTATCAGTTGACGAAATCAATCCTAGATCTCGAATAAAACAATGTAATCCTTACACTGTTACACGTATATAGTACATAAAAGAGTTAAGTTCCAAACCTGAACTGGCTGAACCATTGCCCAGAAAATACAGAGTTAACATCGGTGTGCCTATCAGATATCAGTGGAATGATGAGAGATATCACCTTACACTGCCGAAATGACATGATGGAGATGTCATTTTGTTAACAAATAATCATCATTATCATGTATCACAGATATTACTTATCATCATCGATGATATCTACTGATGATCACTGTAAGACATCATTTTGATGAAGTTGTCTGATATCCCTTAGACATCTTTATGATCGCGATACCGTATTGCTAGCCACAAAACATTGAGATAACAACCGACACTGTGGGTTTTACTGATATAAAAAGTTGTCTGAAAGATATGGTATAGATGTCAGCACAAATAATAGGCCGTAAAAGATATCCTATGATTGACTTTCTAATGATATCTGTAAGACGTTTTTCAATAATGACTCTAAAACATCACTTTTAATGATATTATTTTAAGTGTTATCAAAATATTATCAAAATAGGAAGACTGCTCAGTTATCATTATGAAATAATAAAATGACAAGATTAAGATAACTGCAATTGTAAGTAAAAAATACATTATTTTGATGACTTTTCAAATTCAAATAACTTTAATACATCTTTTAAGCGAAATCGTGTACAGCAGGCTTGGTGCAGTAAGTAAGCGTGTCAGCTCTATAAACGCAACTGATCCAGGTTCGATTCCCGATGATAGCCAGATTGTTTAATACCTGATTAATTAAATTTCAGATATCCAGCATCTTAAAATATTATTTACTAAATAACTCTCATTGTTATAGGACTTATTATTTCTAAAAATGTTTTCTGCAATCACTGAATAGTTGGACAGTTAACGTTCCACATATACTACATTATGGAAACAAATAATCAACAAATATGTTATAAATACTTATGTCTTAGATATCAGTATTCAGACATTAATACGTCATCATTTTTTGCATGTATGTCAGATATCGGCCAAAGTTCATCTATCAGCTACCAAATGCTTGATGACATTTTTCAGTCAACCTGTGATACCTCACAGATAAGACAAGAAATGATATCTGTTGAAAAAATATCGAAAAATATCAGTAATCATCTCTGGGTTTTCTGGGTGTAGAAACACTTGCACTCAATGCGTTGTTGGGGTGTTCAACAGAGATATAAGAAAAATAACAAATCGAATGAACCAAACTAATAAATGCTGGTATTTTGACAAGCGAAACGAACGAATCAAACAAACCGAACAAACGAACGCTGATTAGACGTGATGTAAACGATTTTAAGTAAACTGTTGAAAAACTATTACACTTACTAAACGGTTATCTCAATTGTGAGGAGTTTGGCGCCCGAAGAGCGCAGGGGGTGAAGCCCCACTAGTATAGATATACTAGAAGGGCTTCGCCTTTCTTAGCGCTTCGCGCGCCGACCCAAGTATTTCAATATTTTGATTCTTAGGTCTAAATAATAAAAACAAGATTTTTTTAAAAAATACATATAAGTAAATTCAACGAATTTTTAACATGCTTTATTTTCACTAAAAAAATGAAAGAAATTACTGAAAAACACTGTGTAAACTTCACGTAACTCGTAATCGTGTTATTTCTTAATATTTGATAGACTGGAACTTTAAAACAAACGCACAAATCGAAAAAAAGGTATGAGTATAGGGTTTAACTCAAGCTTTAATTTAAGCTCAAAGAAAGCTTTCTATTTTGCTACCCTTCGGAGCTTTAGCCATTTCAATTATTGCTAAAAATGATAAGATCTGTAAATTTTTAAGGATTTCGAAAGTAACATAATTTTTGTTCAGCACAATTTCTTGATAAAGACTTTTGATATTTTTCTAAGAATGCAAGGAGCTGTTTACGCCAAAAAAAGTTAATTTGCATGTACAATAAGATTGTGCCTCTCGAATTAAACGATTTTTAGTGTAAGTTACGCGATAAGAACAATTTTAAAAGTAGTATACGTACAAAATGTTGAGTAGCACGCTTACAAATAAATAAATACAATTTACCAAATCTAATATCTAAAATAACAAATCAAAGAGATTTTCATAAGATTCTAGACATAGCTTTTTTTTATTGAAGCAGAAAGAAATAGAATAGCGCCTAGTACCACTTTAAAAGTCCGTGAATCGGTACACTTTAAAGCCTAATACTATTAAGCCTTAAATAACTTGTACTCAAAAAGAAGAGTAAAATATTTGTAACGTAGTACTTTTAATGTCTATATTTACGAAAGTTTATTTTATACATAAACATTGTATGAATTGATCAGATTCACTGATTTATCAAAATATTGTCACCAATTTAATACTGATAATGATTCTAATTGCTTTTTGAGGTTAATATTGATACCTATGTATATGTTTATAATATGTAGGCAATCATTATTATTACAGAAACTGTTAAGACTCTTTTTTAAGATATTTTTGAACATTTGAGAATCGAATATAGATATAAGTTTATAATCATGTATCCTTGAGAAATTCGTACTTAGTATGTATAAGTGTAAATTTTTATTTAATTATTTATCTATTTTTATATAGATTTTTATATATTTCTACAATTTCCTCTTCTTGTTTCGTATTTATTGAAAATGCATATTCCCCTAACTCAATACTAATTTTATTTTTGATGGAATATAATACGTAATTGATTAAACATATTTCTACAGGTAAGAATTGCTTTTATCATTAACATAATACTATAATTTATAACCCATAACATATCATTAAACTGTTAATCATCACTCTGTAGTGCCCTATTTACCTATATAAATATCTTATACATTGACTTAAATCATCTTCTTTCTGCATATTTCTCCATTATCATTTAATCCTATATTTCTGACTTATGTTATTATTATTTAATTTTCTGTCTTTTTTGCTTTTTACATAGCAATGTAAGCTTGATATTTTTATTTTTTTTTTTTTTATTGCAGAGCCTACAGTCTATCACACAAAATCTTTTAAACTCACTTCTATGTTTTTACGGATAATAGAGTCTTCAATCACCATATAGTTTTTCTGTATTTCCTGATTGACAAAAGTCTTCCGTTCCTTTGGAAAATTATCTTTGATCTTCGCAAGTTTATTTTCCTTCGTTGCTATTTTTATAAGTCCTATCGTTTTCCCATCCTCTACTTTTTAATACACTATTCTCACTTCTATGCCTATTTTGTATGATTTATATTGATTAAGTCCGTTGATTATTCTATTCAACATAAATAAGGCCACTAGCTATAGTCCAGTTTTATTATTTGCATACAGTAAATTTCTTTCTTTTTTCTTATGCTTATTTCTAGGCTAATCCTACCCACCTCTATATCTCATATATATCCTGATGTGTTCGCATTTAAACTCATTATGATATTTGTATATCTGATTCTATTTTTTCTCCTTTTTCATTCCTTTTTCATTCCCAAATCTATGCGTACCCTGCCCGCCTTCAATCTTCATATACATCCTTGTGTTGTTGCATTCAAACCCAACTTCAAATTTTGAATCTTCCTTCTATTTTTTCTACATGTTTTTTCTGTTTCATACACAAGTATTCGCTATGTATCTGCAGTATAATTTTATCCTTCAATCAAGGAAAAATAATTTTTGATCCAAAGTATTTACTTAAGCACTTTTGTTTGCGTCTAAAACTCTTTTGACTGCCCTTTGCACCCTACCTGTAGTTCTTTCTCCGTGCCACGAAAATTTGTTCGGTGGATTGTATACGTCGCTCGCTTAATTGGGTATAGTACTACAAATTTACTAAATACACCAATAAGTACGAAATGATATTTGACGCCTCCCCGTGAAGCAGGGAGAGGTCCGAAAAAATCTAATGAAATTAAATCCCGTGGCTCACTTGGGATAATTGGTCGCGTTTCGAAATAATTGGGAGCGTAAACGCTTTTGTGCGCTGATATATATTGCAGCTTTCAAATAAACTAGCTACTGTTTTCTTTAATTTTTTACAGGTGAAGGTTTCTTGAATCGTTTTAATACACTTTTTAGCCCCAATATGAGTATAAAGTTCGTGAATCTCTTTTGTTAAATCAATTAATAATTTAATAATTTATTGTTAATAATAATTGTCCAATCTCCTTTGACCTTTTTCTTTAAAATATCAATTACGCGATAGTTTCTCCGCGATTCACCTCGTTCCAACTCGGTAATAATATCGCAAAATTTAGGATCATCCATTTGGACGTCTCGAATGTTTTGTAGCTTTTCTAAAATTGTATTGCTAGGGCTACGTGTATGGAGTATGTCTATGGATGTCGTATTTTTCAAATCAGAGTTGTTTTCATACTGACGACTCAAGGCGTCAGCTGCTTTGTCCTTGCATCCTTTTATGTAGGTAATCTCAATGTCATAGTCTTGAATGGCTAGGGCCCAACGTTCTAATCGACCTGTCAATCGTTTACACGTCAATAAATATGACAATGATTTATGATCTGTTTCAATTTTCACCGGTGCACCTAAAATAAATGACCTAAATTTCCCCAATGCCCACACTACCGCCAGTAATTACAATTCGGATGTAAAATACTTTCTCTCGGGGCCTTTGAGAGTACGTGAACTCATGTACACGAGTCTCTCGTTTCGATCATCATCTTCTTGGCAAAGAATCGCGCCTTACCCCGTCATAGCTCGCATCGGTATATAAAACGAAAGGGCGATCAAGTCGTGGGTGCGTGAGCATCATTTTGTTCGTGAACAATAATTGAATTTTATTAAATGCTTGTTGTTGTGTCTCGCCCCACTTCCAACGTGTTTCTGTTTTAAGTAAATCGAGTAATGGGCTAATCCGGGTGGTTAATTCAGATAAAAATTTTGTGCAAAAATTAATTAAGCCAAAAGAACTTTGTAATTCCCGTATATTTTGGAGTGGAGGAAAGTTTTTTATCGTTTTAACTTTGTCCAGGTCGATTTTAAGCCCCTGTTTAGTTAATATATGACCTAAATATTTTATTTTGTTCCGGCAAAACTTAACTTTTAAAAAATTCACTGTGACCCCTTCCCGGGCGATTACAGTAAATAGCTTCTCAAGGTGATTAAGGTGTTCTTTAAAATTACGTGATATCCACATCCAGTCGTCAACGAAATCGATGACGAAATTTGAAACGTCTTTCAAAACATACTCTGATGCTCGCGTTAATGCTGCGCTACTGACTTTTAGCCCAAAAGGTACTCGCGTGTGTTGGTATGTTCTTTCTTGGTGTAGGAAAGCAGTGTATTGAAGGAATTTTGGGGAGAGAACGACCTGCCAAAAGCTCACTGTTAGTTCTAAGCTGGTCATTATGCCTATATTATTAAATTTTCGAAAAAAATCGTCTATATCGGCGGGCCCGTCATGATCGCTCTGTAACCGTTTGTTTATTTCGCAAGCATCTAAGCAAATACGCACTGACCCATTAGCTTTAATAACTGGACGCAAAGGATTAATAAATGGACTCTTCGACCGCTCGATTACACCGTATGCAAACATGCGTTTGATTTCTTGGTCAACTTTTTCCCGATAATGCATCGCGACCGGAAAATTTTTTATAACATAAGGTTCTCTACTTGTTATCATTAAGTCGTATTCATAATTTTGGAAACAAGTTGACCAAGAAATCAGACGCATGTTTGCATACGGTGTAATCCCTTCTTGCCTTTTTTCTTTCACAGTTTTAAATAAATTTGTCATCCCATGGCCGTAATTAAGTATTTTTTTGTATATTGTTAGATTCTTTCCAACATTTTTGTCATTTTTATACCTATCTCTCTTAGATCTAATTTAACTCGGAACATATCTCTATGATGTTACCGAATTCTGTTTTTAAATCCACGAACATAGCATATAATTTAGTGACATCTTACTCTAGTTCACTTAAAATTAAATTATTTAGTGCAAAAATATGGTATCTTATTCTTCCTTTTGCTCTGATGTCAGCCTAACTCTTTTTTAATATTTTTTACTACTCTACCTATTTTTCTACTTTTTAAGCGATTATAATTGCTAAAATCTTGTATGCTACATTTAAAAAGCCATTTTGTAGTTCAACGTCCTTTTACTTCTGCCCTGCCTTGTGAATTTGATAGATTCTTGCTATTTTTCACGCTTCTATAGTATTTTTTAATCAATAAGCTATAAAGTATGTTTGTCAAATTAATCATCCAAATTGTTATGAGTTTTCCATAATTCTGTTTTTTCTTGTGTCTTCTCTGATTTTAAGTTCTTACAAGACATTCTTTTATTCAATGATGGACATATTCTTGTAAAAATTCTTCTAAACTGTGCTGTATATTAATACACTCCTTTTTTTGTTTTCCGTATATGTATCTTTGTTGTGTCTTTAAAATTTATTGGAACTATTCTTTTATGCCTTTTTGTATATTAGCGTCCTGTTTATTTTTCTGTCTTAATATATCAATAGATTTTCAAAACTTTTTTAAATTTTGCTTCCTGCTACTTTGCTTAGTTTTCTCAGTCTTGTTTAATTTTTTTTTTCGTATTATTTCATATTTCCTTTTTACATTAGTCGTTTATTCTATTTTCACTCTCTTTCGTTTTTTTAGTTTTATTCAATTTTACCTGTAATCCACATTTCCTGCTGAATTATTTTGAAATCCTGTTTATCAATTTGCAATGATAAACCTTTATTGATCTCATCATTTTTAATTCCTTTGCTACCTGAGTAATTACAGTACGTAACCTGTCCTTTTTTTTGTGATATTCATTCCATATGTATATTTGCCTACCTGCGCGTTCTGCTTGCCAAAATTCCAATTCATTATATTTAAAATGAATCATATAATAATTATCATATGAATGTATAAAATTTCTTGTAAGATTAGCAATTATCCTGTTATTTATTAAGAAAGCTTAAAATAGCTTTCTTCTTCAATTAAAAAATTATAATTAAAATATATTCAAATTGTTTTTCATTCATAAATATTTTAATTTTTTTTTTTTTTTTTTTTTTTAAAAAATAATTCAACATTGTAAAAAAGTATGGCTTGGGCTATAAAACTTTATTACATCCATGCTGCATTAATACGAGATTATCTATATACTTATATTAGTACAATAATTCCGTTGATTTAATGAAATCATGCTTGTGGCATTTTTTGCGCACTATTTACACGTTTCAAGCGATTGCCACTTTTCTATTTTAACAGCTTCGATAACTTCTAGTAATTTTATGATTTTTTTTTTGCTGAAGAGACTCCTTACTGTTTATAATATTTTGACTGCGTAAATTTAAATTTTTCATAATGTGAACAAAATTTTTCTATTTGATGTATTGTTAAAGTTGTAAATGAAATAAGAAAAATTTATTACAGACTTGAAATTTGTTATATTAAAGTAATTCTTTTTTTTTACAGGTATACTTTTTTCATTTTCTGTAATACTTATAGTTATTGTACTCTTAATTTATAAAATAATTTATTAAAGATATAAATAGTATAACAGTAAACTTCAGACAAATCTATTTTTTAAAAAGATATCAGTACTAGGACGACAATTTTATTAAAAAACTAAAGAATATTTAAAAAATTTAGATTGCATGATTCTTATTTGATTAAAAATGAAGTCTTTTTGATTATTAATAAGATCTTAATATATACATTAGGAATAAAATGCATCAAAGCCTTTTTTGGTCTTTCTACAGAATGTAAATACCTTTATTTATCGATGACTAATAGCAGCGTTTATGCTGTGCTGAAAACAAATACACGTAATGAGTTAAGACTTTATACATCATGATTTCTTTTAAGAAATCATTTTTGCAGCTTATGTTACAACCTTCGATCATGATTGCTATCTTTTTTCTATAAAATTTAAACAAACACTTTTTAATACAACTATTGCTCTCCGTGCATACGCTCCTTATAGAATACTCTGTCATACTCTAATATCACGCATAATTGTTATTCTTTTAGTAAAGATGACTATCGCAGAGAAACCAGATTATTTTGGAACAAATTGATTATCGACCAATCAGCAACCAGATGTGCTGTATCTCATCACTTATTATAACTAAGAACTTCTTACGACTAAGAACATAGTTACTTATGTTCTTCCGATCAGCTGTCTATACTTATTGTCATGGCTTGTAAGGATCATCTATGAAACAAAGTGTGCTTTTATACAGACATCAACCAATCACAAGCTTGCCCTACGATATTTACCCAGTGTCTAAACCTATTTATTAACATTCCAAACTTGAATATTGAATAATCCACACAGAAAATGGACTTAATATTGCGACAAACATGACAGCCCTGTAATTGGCTCTTACAATAGCTGCTTTAAAAGACATGTTATATTTTCAATATAATGTGTTATACAGTGTACAATTTTGATATAACCAGCAAAATATGAACGTTTTAAAGCTGCCCTTATTTTCTTTGATAACATTTGGGAGATTCACAACATGGAATCAAGGTAAAATTGCAAATATCCAATTCTTTGTAAATACTAACTTATCGTATATTTTGCAGCAATAAGGATACCTATTCTTGCAAATTATGCAATTGCAAATTATAAACACCTAAACAATTGAATATACACAAATTGAAGTATAGAATATTAAATTATTTTTGTGAACCATGCGGAATTGTTTTTACAAAACAAAAAATTTCAAAGAGACACATAAAATATCATGGTAAAAAACACTTATTTAAATGTGTTAAATGTAAAGAAAGGTTAAAAGATCGACACATTTAAATAGACATATGGTCATTCATAGAGAAGGAAGAGAAAAAAAAATTTGCAAAAAATGTGTTAAGGGTTTTAAAAGATCAGACGGCTTAAGACAGCGTTTAAAATGCCACACTGTAAAACAAATAGAATAAATTATCGTTCAATGCATTATGGCTTTAATTGTTTATTATTTTTCAACTTCTGTGGAGACTCCGAGGATGTAACGATACTGCTAATTTTTTCAATACTGTAGAATCAATATCCAAGTACTAAGGAAGACTTTTTCTACCCTCATGTTATTTTATTGTACATTAGTTAATACACTAATAATATTAATGTATGGAGAAAACAGACATCGGAATAAAACCAAATAATAAATTCCTATCGATGAACTTATAATTAAGGTAAGTGAGTGAGAGGAAAGAAGGAGCTAAGTAGGAGCCAGGTAGAAGCTAAGGGCGTGTGGGTGAGGGGGGAAGGAGGGGGTGCCACGGGGGAGCAGGGAGCAGCTAATCCCTCAGAATTTTGCATTACATATCACGTAAAAATGAACGAATAACTACGTGATTTGAGGGGGAGCTTAGGGGGAGCGGGGAGGAGCATGGGGGGCTAAGACTCACTGTTGTTCATACAACTATATTATATAGCACGATATATATGTACACATACAGAAAGCGTGCATAAGTAATATCGTTTCCGATGTTTTCCTAAAGTTATTTATTACGCTTAAAAAAGTAATCTTACGCGTAACACTACACATTTGTGTACAAAAATATTAATATATACATGGGACGAGACACGTCACTTTTACCCCCCCCCCCTCTCCCCAAAAATTAAAGGCACCTTCCAAGTCGGGCCAGGCCTTAAAAATTTCGGGAGACCATGCACTTTTCACTCCTGAGGG
>JAPYYV010001183.1:0-27736 GCA_030522625.1 Copidosoma aretas
TTTTTTTTTTTTTTTTTTTTCCCTCTCGTCGTCGGTGCAGCCGATCCCATCGTTTCTTTTTCAAAACTGGATCTTCTCGCAGCCCACGACTTGGATCGGGTTCTCGATCCCTCGCTCCTTTATTTGCCTGCGCGCATCTCGGTCAGGAGTGAAAATCAGTCCTCGAATAAATCCGCGTGCTGTATGGGTAGATCGTTATTTTTTGCACGCCTCCTTTCCTTCCCCTCTCGGAAGATAATTTATGATATATATATATATATATGATGCGTGTCCTTCGCTCGGTTCTGCATCGCATGTTGTACGCGATGAAAATAATAAAGAGTTACGAGGATCATGAGGATCACGGAGGGAGGGCGATGTTTTCGCGATGGTCAGTACAACTTATACGAGGTTTACCCGGACACTAGTTATGAGTACAATGTTCGATATGGTGCTGTTACTCTCGGGACTTTGTACAGAATGTTCTGAAAATGTTTCGGGAAAACTGCAATGCTACATACGAGAAGAAAATAATAGTTTTCTTCACAAATGTGCATCTCTCCAGGGCGGTCCCTGACCGCTGACACCCCCCTGGTCGGATGCACATGAGTGGCGAACGCTGTTATTCCGAGGTAGGAAAAGTGATTTAATGATGCGTTATTCTTCTCAAAGACATTGGCCATAGAGCTCGCCAGTGGATTGTTTGAAGTTAATTTTTTTCAGAGCTTTTTCATTCATTTGTAACCAACAATATATCTTTAAAAGAACGCATTGACTCGAAATTCGGCAAATAAGTTGTTTGTTCGTCACGATGAGCTTGTGTTGTAAGTATATGTTTTCGAAAGTACCTACCCAGTTCATATATGCCCATACATACATAGCGGTTCGGTTCGTCGGCCGAATTACTTGGGTATGGATATATATATATTAAGTACTCATATGTATATATATATATATATTTTATATTATCCTGCTATTCGTCCGGCTCCCATATAAGGGCACTACTCTGGGTACTGAGCAGTTGGGAAAGGAAAGGGATGAGGGATGGGAGGCCTCCCCATGAAAGGGAGGGGCTTAGGGGGTAAAAATAGGCAATTTTGCTACGAGAAGGTCGCCCACCCCTTCACGAGGAGCATTTCGGGTAATACATATAAGCACATGTGAAAAATCACTTGCTCGAAAAAATCGCTCTGGCCCAGGAATCGAACCGCGGTCTCACGCGTGCTGACCCACAGCCTAGCCGACTGAGCTACCACGCGCTCATACATATCTATACATATATATACATATGCCAGATGATGGCTCTGTGGGTATAAGACGCTTGCCCACATATCTGAATGGCCGGGGTTCGAATCCCTCTTTATGCGTGAATTTTTTATTGATGATGAAGATTTTTTTCATTAATGAAAGATTTTCTCGGGGTGGGATTCGAGCCTCTTCAACGACTCTACCGTTCCTACCCCACCGTTAAATAAAAATACCGTTAATAAAACCGATCACGAGTATAACTACCGTATGGCAGTATACACATATATAGTGTCAAATGCCATGTCTGAGCTTTCGGGCAATGATGAATATAAAAAAAAATATATATATATTTTTTATATTATAGTGTCATAACGTCCGGGTATCGCAAGGATCTACTACTCAGGGCTCTCGACACTTGGGGAAGGGATAAGGAAAGGGACTGGAGGCATCCCCATAACAGGGAGATGGAGGTAGGGGTAAATAGGCAATTCTGCTGCGAGAAGGTCACCCACCCCTTCATGAGGAGCATTGCGGGGAATAAAAGCATGCACATGTGAAAATTCACAGAGGTGCTTGCTCGAAAATTCGCATCGGCCGGGAATCGAACCGCGGTCTCCCGCGCGCCGACCCATGACCTAGCCGACCGAGACATATATAATAATACTCACAAAGCCGACTTGACCTCGCAGGCGCCCGCTACCGACTTTCACCGCACCGCGTCGCCTACCGCTCGACCGCACTCCGCAGTCCGCAAGTTTTACGAGAAGTCGCTTTATAAATTTGATAAAAAACGTCCGTTATTATTTAACAGCTTGAGGTTCTCTATCTATTTTATTTTCGTCTTTTTTTTTTTTTTTTTTTTTTTTTTTTTTTTTGTTGTTTTATTTTTAAAATTATTTTTCTGTCCTTCTATAAACGAGCGAAATTTTTTTTTCGTTCGTTTTTTTGTCTCGTACGTAGTTTCGTCAGGCAGCAGAAGGTACAATTTCATCGTAGCGCATAGGACAAGAATCGAGGCTAATCGAACATTTTTCATCAAATTAATGAAGCGAGTTCTCATACTTAAAAAATTTGCGAGTAGTGTGGTAGGTCGGTAGGCGACACGGTGCGGTGAAAGTCGGTAGCCGGTGGTACTGTCGCCCCCGTTCTGGCGCCAATATTTGATCAAAACCAATAGGTAAATAGGGTACTTAATGTTTGTACAAACGATACATGTTAATGATTCTCATCAAAAAAATTTTTCCGATAATCAGTTTTTCCGATAAAAAGTTTTTTTTAAACTTTTCACTCATTTTTCCTAGATGTGCAAAAATGTAGTATTGGTTCATATAGAAAGCATATTTAAACCACTGTGCAGTGATGTAATAGTTTAATTTTGCTTGTTTAGTGAAAACAAAGAAGATTTTTTGTACAAATGGTTTTTGTTGACGATAATGATTTAATTCAAAAATAAAATAAGTATATAAGGAAGAAACGATATTTTCAAAGAGATTCAACGAAATTTTGGATATATGTATAACCCAGCATTTTCACAAAACATTTGGAACAATTAAAAATAATTCTATCAAAAATATTTAGAGGGAATGGCAAAAAGAAGCAGCAAGCAAAACTTACTTTTTCACCTTTGGGAACACTATCCGAATAAAGTTTTGACGATGCGTACGTATAAAAAACGACTATGTACACACACACAAGCACACATACCGTACAAAGAGCAACGAGAGAAAAACAGACAGACAGATATGGGTAGACAGACACACACGTTTCATACTGCACCTACAATAAAATGCTCAGTATCGGAGATTTTAATGCCCGAGCGCGAATGTGCGGGGGCGTGTAAGCCTGAATACACCTTGGATATATACCTATCTATACATGTATAATAAGTAGGCAGTCCCAGTCCCTTTCTTTCTCGTACTCGGAGCGAGTGCATGGTTGTTGTTGGTGTTGTTGGTGGTGGTGGTTGTTACGATTAATCGAAGGAGGGCGGTTTTCAATTGTGCATGCGATTTACGGGGCCATTGTTAACGGACGGCCTGTACATGTATACTATGATAATAATGATAATATGTGCGTTCTTGTACAACTCGATTTTGTGTTCTCTCTCCTCGTTCTCTTTTACGAGTCAGTATACGTATACTGACTCGTACAATCCACATATATACCATCTACTTTATATTTTACTCAACACGCGTTTACGGCCATCCGTGTTGTGACACACGCGTGACATTGAAATTGCACGCCGCGTGTATAATTGCGTCGCTTTGGAATGTGTCTTCCTCATAAGCGAGTCCAATTGATGGGATTACATTTGGATGAGGATAATGCGGTGCGCTACCCTGAATTACACCGACTTGCTCGGTATACCCGTATAATAATCACACGGTAACATAAATAGAAGTAGGTTCTGAAAACGAATGAAATGAAAAAAAAAGTCAAGAACTTCGATGGCCGGGTGTGCGGAAATGGTCAGAGCAATGTGAAACTGAATGTTGTGCATGCGGGGTATAAGCGCTTATCCTCTGTACGGCACGGCCTCCTCGCTCGAGACTTTTCGCACAACCAGTTTTCTGCAGCAGGCCAACAATGACCTCAGAACCGCGCGCGCGTTGCCCGAGCGCGTGATCCGTGTCTTCCTTCCTTCGTGCGTGTATTATACGCATGTGTTCTTGCATGCATATACTTTTACTTTGAAATTTCAAGTGCGAATCGCACGTTGAAAAGTGTACCATTTCAATGAAGTTATTTGTAATCAGCTTGAATAAGAAGAAAAAAACCAGCGTTAATCGTACAAACAGCTCAGAAAACGCGCGATCAACGCCAATCGCACCGATCGAGCGCTCGATTCACCTTTCGATCGCCGCCCGGCGAAACGTTTTCAACGGCCAATAGCGGGCTCGGCTAGCAACTCGGCATAAATGATTCTAATCCCCGAGCTGTCAATTAACAACGTTATTCATCAACTTGCGCACAGTCGGTCGATCGGAGGTAGAGCAGCCGGGGCTGGTCTGTTGCACGCAAAAACGGCTCGCGCGGATCGTTCGCTCTTCGATCGCGGTTGGTTATACTTACGTCACGGATCGAGAAGTACAAATGATCCAGCGGCGAGGAGGACCGCTCCGCGCGGTTTGATAATCCAATATTACCGCATTTCTGGCTTTCGAAAGTCTCTCGGTTCATTCGCGGTGGAATCGCGGGCACGTGGTCGTTGCTCTCTCTCTCTTTTGCTATTCCGCGTGCGATCTTATAGATGCGGCGAGCTCTTTGGTGCGTCGAGGGGGGGGTTGGATTGTGCGCGCGGTTACGCGCTCGAAACGGCAAGACGAATTCCGTTCGCGAAATATGCAATTCTGCGCCGGTTGCAATTTCCCCCCCCCCCCCCCCCAGTGCAATGGAATAATCTCACTCGAAATTCTCTCTTGCAAAATTCATCGTCGGTATATACTTTTGCACGGCTATCAGTATTCCTATATTTTTCATACGGCGAAACTGTGGACAAATTATATCTTTTAAAATTCACCATCACAATCCCAAGATCCATGGAAACGAAACGTCCGTTGCTCGCACGAAAATTACAGTCCCGAGCTGGATGGATAAGTACAGCCGATTAGCGCCGTAATAACATCCCCGACGCGCGACAGTCCGATAATAGTCTCGTCAAAACTTAAGTTCTCCCATCCACCGGTGCGGGTGCATCCAGGCTCATCTTCCGCCTTTACTTTCCCACCGTCTTGCGAGCCACAACTATTTTCCTCCATCGAATAGCCCACAAACATACACGTACAATCCCACATTACCTCCCATCTTCTTCTCACCCATCAAAACTAACAGCGATTATTTATCCAGCTCCGATGCGACAAATTGCCACGCGCCATCGATACAATACAATGCACATCACACGCGATCGTCACCCTGCACTACTCTGTATGCTATCCGAGTAAAATTACACACCTTGGGCTACTCACATGATGCATCCGACACGCAGGACAATGTGTAACATCGCTCGGTTGTGTATACATATTATATACGGTACGTGCAGTCACTCGGAGAGCATCAGATTCATACCTGGCGTGCATGCATTGCCTCGTTAAATCACTGAGCTCCCCGGGTCGAGTCGTCTTATTGTTCTACACTTGTAGAGAGTTGTGCAGAGAACTGTTCCATTCGTCATTCGTATATCGGGTAATTATACTCACTTGCATCGCGTATTATTGAGACAGAAGCAGTTTGACGTTCCTGCACGCATCGCCCGCTCATTCGTATACGTGTATAAGTACCTGCTAGTTGGCTCTTATTTATACACGATTGCCCGTTTCTCCCTGATACCTATAACCAACATGGAATACCTACGTATACTCTGCTTCAGGTCTCAATTGGTATAACGAGTTTGTATGCACGTATGTGCACTTTCAACCGAAATTACCTTCAATGTTGCAGCATGTATTACGGGGAGGACAGAGAGAGAGAGAGAGAGAGAGAGAGAGAGAGAGAGGCGCGTATATAGTACTATAATGTATTGCGTAATGAGTAACGAGCCTCGCGGCATCCGCACTGTGAAGGTACTCTCTGTTTTTATTAGGCATAATATATTATAGTACGTGTGTTCTGTAATTCGTATAATCATGTACATACCGAAGGTGAACAGGGTGAATTCGTAAAAATGTCTTTTTACAACGGACAGTTTGCCATAACGTCGTTTGGTTGAACGAGGTGTAGTTTAGGTGTGAGATAAACGTGTTATTTGCAATTTAAGTGCCCGCATCGGTTTTAATACTGGATTTTTCGAAATCGTACGTATATAACCTCGTGGTAAATTTTGAAACTCGAGTCTGCATACATTTTTTCGAATTCAAAGGATTTGTGAACAGACATCATGCATTCCTCGATAAATTTATTCCGTACGGATAAAGTTAAAGAATCCGAAAAAAACTTTTTATTTGCAGCAAAAAAATTGTGTGCCTCGTGCACGAATTTAATTTACGACACTTCAGGGCGAATCGCCGCATGTGTGGGATAGATTTTACGTTTGGACAGTAGCGGCTACCTGTTTGAACGATTCGTAGTGTCAGCCTCGCCGCGACCCTTCGATTGCAAAAAATAATTAACTTTTGTCCAGCGTTGAAGCGAAAAAAAAAAAATAACCCAACGTCAAACGTATATAATATCTGTACCAACGAGCTATATACGTTCTCTCCTCTACATGTATGCCTACAGCGTCAAACACGTACGTGGAAAGTGCTCGCGTTACTAACTCGATCACCTTCTGTCTATGTATTTACGACACCCTGCACACATACATTCATCTCAACTATCGCACCCTGCAAGATGATGGAGTCGAAAAAAGTCGCAAGAGTGTGCGCGCGGTGAAAGTTCAGGATATACAACGGGCACACATAATATCGCCCGTTTTGTATTTCTGCACTGCTATTCCGTTCCGTACACGAGATAATATATATATATATATATATATAATATATTATCTAGGATAGAAACAGGGCGAACGGGCTCATGGCCATCGTCCGGTACTGCGGCAATTATATGCAGTACACACGTATATGAACAAACTACTGCTTGGCGCCATTTTTTTTGTTCTCGACAATACCTTATGTACTTGACGGCTCTCAAACGATTAGCTCGGATACCTGTACATAACAGCGTTGGTTCCTAAACGGCTTCCCCTTTCTCTCCATCTCTTGTCGGGCGGTAAAAAAATCGAAAGGCGATCTCACGGAGCCGACTCTGGCCCCTCTGTACCGCTCTATACATAGGCAGGTACATATATATATATACATGTATAGAGAGCTGTTTGTCAATATCTGCCCAGAAATAGAAGGGAGTCGGGATTTCAAACTCTTCGTTTCTCTTTTTCGATCGGAAATACCGCTGGAGAAGATGCCCAGATGAATCTATGCATGAGCCTCTCCTCTTTCACGGCACGAGCTTTTCGAAATTTTCGGCTCTTCGAAAACTATCTAATCAGTTATCATACAGCAACAGAAAAAATCACGTTCATCAAATCGTCGCGTATGGACATTGCAACCTTTTCCCAGAGTGATTTTAACAGCACTTTTTTTTTCCCCTCCAGTGAGGAACGTAACGACTCGCGGGCCTGTACTTAACAGTGAAAATTTCCCACGCCCATGCTAGCTTTAACGAGCCGTCGCGCGTCGTTTCTCGCTCCGCGCTTATCGACGCGAAGTAAAACCGACGTTAAAGAGTGTCACACTCAAAATGGGCATAACAACAACAATGGAACGCCAATATTTTATATTCCTTGTCACGAAATGAACACCATCAACTGACTTTGAACAAAATAAAGATCCAAGTGAAAGCGGAAAACCCAAATTTCAGGCCCCCCCCCAAAGATAGAGATGACGAAGCCGCGAACGACGCTCGGCCGGCTGGCGCTGCTGATCCTGGGCTGGTGCTGCTGGCCGGGCTCGGGCCAGGCGATCAACCGGGCGCCCTACTTCGTACACGGCGGCGACATGGCCCGACTGGCGGTGTCGGAGGGCACGCCTCCCGGTGCTCCGGTCTACACGCTCCGGGCCGAGGATCCGGAGGGCTCGAAGCTGCGCTACTCGATCAGCGGGGAACACTTCAGCGTCGACAGGGAGACGGGCGTCGTCGTGCTCAGGCGGTCGCTGGATCGCGAGGCCCAGGACATCATCGAGGTCATCATCAGCATCACCGGTGGGATATAATGTGGATTTTATTTATTTTTCAATTTCTTGAGTAGCATTTAGTTGTAGTGATCGCGTTACTTTTCGTCGCGGGTATAGGTGTTGCGGTGATCGATTTTTGAATTTTTTTTCGTTTTACTTGTGGTTCTTAAAAAAGTACGAAAAAAAGTTGCATAATTCACCAAATTTTAAATGGGTTAATTTAGTATGCCAAATAACGGTGCACTGGGTGTGTAACAATTTTTTATGATGTGCTAAATATAACTACGAGAAAGAGGCATTCCATGCGTCGCGCTCGGCTGACTCTTCCTGTTCATGAAATCGGTATTCACGTCCAACGTAACGATGCGAAAGGTTGTAAGACGGCCTTTGAAGACTTTTTCTACATTTAAATCTACAATTGATGAGTCTCAATTTACCAAACGAGGTCAAAAAATGTCATCCAACAAACGACGATATTCTTTGCATTGGTATCCACTCTGGGCCCGTTTCATTTCAGCGATGGCTGTTTTTAATTGAATATTTGTAACTAACACTCTTTTTTTAATTTATGTTGCAAACGATTAACAATATTATAATATTTAACGGACTTACATGCGGCTAGATTTCTCGCAATCATAGTTTGTGCATACATGCATAAACTTACTCTAGATAGCTAAATATGTGTGCGACAAAAAATATTTTGAGTGTTGCATTGTAAAGATTTTCTCGTACAAATGAGAAATATTATTCAATCGTCGTCAGCCAATAATGCTACTTACTCTTATAGAAATAATGTACTGTGCCAGAAGTCGAACTGATGCAGCTCGGTCGGTTGGGCAAGAGTCCTTTTAATCTTTCATCGAGACTTCTCCAGGTTCGAGATACCAACTATCTCGAAGAACAGTGTGTGTGATACAATGTCAAAACATAGTGCATGAAAATTTAATTTGGAGTGGATTAATAATACTGTTTCACCTATAATTTTTTTACCCGGGTGAATCCTTCGGACCGGAGCAGTCTTTTGAAGATTTCCCCTCCTCGCCCCTTTAAAAAAAAAAAAAAAAAAAATACTGTGCCGTTTGGTCGTCATTTGAAGACTAAAAAAAGGCCACGTGATCGTATAACGGTTCTGGTAAGGAAAATATGGCTGTAATAAAAGTCGCTGAATCGTTTTTCTCACCGCAAAATGTCTTTTAGTTCGGGAAACTGCTGATATTCCAAGTGTAGCGGTTTTCTTCGGCCTTAAAAACCGCAACTACTAGACTACCGTTTTATTAGTAATTCAAAATCAAGGCATGCCAGCTGCAATACAATCGAAATGAGATTTTCTGGACTGTTTTTTTACAATAAATGTAATCTTGTTCAAAAAATTACATTTTCCACGAGACAAAATTCTCTTTGAGGATTATCAGCTGTCAAGTAGACTTTCTCTGTTGTCCAACAGTGTAACACGATTTTTTTATTCATTTTTTGAGTCAAAGATACTACGATCTCGCTGACTAAAAGCCTTACAGTCATTAGCTGATGCACGTTGAGAAATTGTTTCCTCATAAAAAATTTTGCTGCCTCGTGATCATTCAAAGTCTTATTTACAACCACACGTGTATCAAACATCAAGTGAATACGAGCATGGATGAAATTAAAAAACTTTCATCGTCAAAATAGGTCAAAAAACAAACCTATCGGAAAACCCCGTTCGGGCTTCATTCGGGTCGCCACTCCACCACCGCACACGCGAACGTACACTTTTTTGCACAGTTATCCGATCGCATCGCGAACGAAAATACCGTACAATTTCCCCGCCCGAGAACTTCAAATTCCCACCGCGCGCCATTGGCCATAACGTCCGACTCATCGCCATTCCAATGTCTCCACCTCCAGACGAGGGCGTAGCGGGCTCGGAGCCGAACACCATGTCGCTGCGCCGCGAGATAGCGGTCCTCGACGAGAACGACAATACGCCGGTCTACCTGGGCAGGCCGTACGCGGCCCGAGTGCCGGAGAGCGCTCGGGTGGGCGGTCCGCTTCTGGCCCCGCGCACGATCGTCGTGACCGATCGCGACGGCGGCGTCAACGCCGACGTGGCGGTCAGCTGCGTGCCGGCCAGCCGGGACGACGACGCCTGTCGCGTCTTTGCCGTCGCGGCGACAAAGGTCAGTTTTTGGAGCTGCAACAGGCGTGCAAGATGTTGGTGTCGTGGAATTTTGGATTTTTGGTGGAGTTTTGCGGATCTTTTCAGGTTCGAGTGGAGTGAATTGTTTCATGGTTTGGCGTTCAGAAGTATGCTGTTTTTTTGCAGTTGACGTGTGTTTCGAGTATTTTTTGAATCATCGTATGCGACGGGGACAAAGATTTTACGGTTGGATGATTGAAAAATTTATACTTTGAGGAACGTGGTAAAACAAAGCGTTTCATTTGAAAGTAAAACTACTCACGAAAAAGATAAATGTATGGAAACGTAAGTTTTTGATGAAATCGACGGATGAATAACACTTTTATTTTACTGAGACCCTCGGTGTTTTGGACTCACTGTTAAAAAAACCAAATCATTAAATTTTACAAACACCTTACCATATAGTATTATCTCAAAATTATCTCAAAGACACAATTGAAAAACATTTTACATGGAAAAAAAATGTGATTCTCGTACATAGTACAGCATAAACTTTTCTATACACTATTTTTTTTTAAGTTCCTCGACAGTATCGTAATATATCACTGCAAAAGTTCTGCAAAACTTTTTTAATACAAAACGTTAGAGACATTTGTGACTCTTTTCCAAAACTCCAAAAATTTCACATGGGCGCTCATTTTATCCACGCCGATGGATACGTGTGATTCTTATTTCTCTGAAATTCAGCTGGCGGAGGGCAGATACGACGTGCAGATCACCCTCATGGAGCCTCTGGACTACGAGCGGAGAAACTCGTACCTTATAAATCTGGTCGCCACCGATGGTGCCAGCGATCCTCTCAAAAGATTGCAGGCCAAAGCTACCGTCGCTGTCGACGTCCTCGACGTTCAGGTACACCTATACTTACTTGATAGTATTCAAGGGTTTTAACCCTATCAAGATCACCCAACGTTTTAAAAATGTTGGAAAACATTGTTTTCAAAACTTTATAACATTATAATAAAAAATCTTGTACTCGATGAAATGTTCAAAACGAGATCGATCGTATATCTACTATTGTCACTAAAAATTACTCCTGAATTTCTCGCGCGTCCGAATCGCAACGAATGTATACAATGATAAATTTAATTGTGTATCATTATTGCTCAAAATCGCTGTAAAATGCCTCCGCTTTGGAAGTTGCGATCCGTATCATTAAACACCAAATTGGCACTCCAATCGCATGAAAATTCACGCCCGAGGGAATTATTGGTAACAAAAATCAGCGAATATTCTCAACGTTTTTTCAACGTTCTTGTACATCTCGGGAACGATTCCCGCCCCGTGTACGATTTCCCCCAATCAACGATCCCATTGCAGGACCAGCCGCCGACCTTCCTGAACGCGCCCTACAGCGCGGCCCTGCCGGAAAACAGCCCGGCCGAGGTGACGGTCCTCACGGTCCGCGCCCGCGACGGCGACACCGGCCAGCCACGGGCTCTGGTGCTCAATCTCGAGCACGAGGACGTGGGCTACTTCCGGCTGGAGACCGAGCGCGAGGGCGACGTGACCCTCGGCCGGCTCGTGACGACCAACGTCTCGCTGGACCGCGAGGATCCCAGCATCCTCCAGAACGGCGGGCTCTACAGCTTCGAAGTCCGGGCCACGGAGCTAGTCGGCGGCGAGCTCCAGCTGGCCGACTCCTCGACGTCCATGGTCACGATTGTGGTCACCGATGTGGACGACATGGTGCCCCGGTTCAGCGAGGAGGCGTTCAGTCTGAGGGTGTCCGAGGACATCGGCGCCGATTCGCCTTTGCCTGGTTGGTTGCATTGATTGCGTTGCGGGAGACTGGATCGGATGAAATAAAACTTTGTTACGCAAGCGAAAGGCGTCCTAATCGCTGGAAAAATTTTCGTTTCATTAGCAAACGCATGTAGTATACTATAGACACCATTTTTTCCAGCAAATAGTAGTGCAATATCATCTCAGAGAATGGATTTCATTTGAAAGAATCTAAACTTGTTTGTAATACCTTTATTCGATACTTATAAAATATGATGCATTATTTTAGCTGGAAAGTTTTTTTGACACTGCGTTACTTGTTATGTGGTTTTCCAGCAAAAATAATTCATCACATTGTTGGGAAAAAATTACTTTGGGATGTGGGAAATTTTTGTTGTGAAAATTGGGTTTCGAGATTGCAAAAAGTTAATCAAGTCCCTCTTGCATTCGAGGTCTGAACATGCTGGTGACCGACGATGACGTGGGAGAGAATGCAAAGTACAAACTGGCGCTGGCAGATGCGCCAAATTATCCGGGAGTCAGTGCGGCTTTCGTCATCAGTCCCGAAGAGGGGCAAGGCCGCGTTTCGGTTGTCATCAGAGCGAGGGACGCCAGTGTTCTGGATTACGATGTGCCCAACAACAGGGAGTTGGAGTTCGAGGTGACCGCCTCCGTTAAGGACCAAGTTGTGAGTGCGATCCATACTTTTTCTATTGTTTATCAAATGATAATTCATGGCGATCTGTCTGGATCGGATTTAGCTGCACTTGAATTTTAGTTTTTGTCAAAGAGTCTACATTCTCATGCCTAATGGCATACAACGTTTTAAAAACGCTTTAAAAACGTTCATAAACTAGATCGGACCCACGGTTTTGGTGTTAGAATCCTGATAGTAATCGGCATCATACTATACATATACACGTATATCAAATCAGAAGAGATCCTTGAACCAATTTTCAATAACCACAAGCAGCGGACACTTTCATAGTTTTAAAAATGTTTAGACAAGATTTTTTTATTTCAAAAACGTTCTATAGTTTTGCTTTCAACCGTTTCGAAACGTTTTCAAAATATTGTGCTCTATAAAGGATAAGCCAAGCTCAGTACCTGGCCCTATTCAGCGCATTAATTTTTTAAATAAACAACTTAATAAATAAACAACTACGTTACCTAACATCTGATTTTCCGATTGTTCTCACCCATATCGTATACTCTATTTACGTAATGCAACACCCGCGCTTCCGCGTGAAAGAAAAAAAAACAATTTACGTAATAGAAATGATTCATATTTATTTCCAACCACGGTGCAATACCCACACATATGCAATTGTAATATACCGTGTATTCAAATTCCACAACTTTCTCCGCTAATTGGACCGACGAGCGCGTACAATTCTCCCCGTATCTCGGTACACATCTAGCTTGCACAACGTCATTAATGCTACATAGAGTGCAACCACAATGAGCGCTATATGAGAAAAAGAAACGACCTCACGTATCGCGTTACACAAGCCCGTAGCTCCTAATCTTACTTACAGCTTGTCCAAACTTTTTTTAATCAACGCGACGACTCTCACACTACACGTGTCATAAACATTCCACGATACTTCTTAGGTCGCCTCGTCAACGGTCCGCCTGCAGCTGGTCGACGCCAACGACCACAGCCCCGAGTTTTCCCGAGCCGTCTACCGCCTGACCGTTCCCGAGGACGCGGAGATCGGCCGCAAGTTCGGCGACGTCCGAGCCCAGGACGCCGACAGCGACGCCTTTGGTGAACTCACTTACAATCTGCGCGGCTTCGGGGCCGAGCAGTTTCGCACTGACGCGCGGAGCGGTGGGCTCTACGTCTCCAAAGGCCTGGACTACGAGACCCAGAAGTCGTACTCGCTCACGATTGAGGCCCACGACGGTGGGGGCAAGGTGTCGACGGTCAACGTGCTCGTCGATCTGGAGGACGTGAACGACAACGAGCCGGTCTTCGAGCAGACCGAGAACACGAGGATCGTCAGGGAGGGCGCCACCAGTTTCGATCCGCAGATGTTTATAAGGGCCACGGATGCCGACGGGCCGGGACAGGGGGATGGAAGGATCACGTACTCCATCAGTCAGCACAACAGCATGAACGACGGCGTGTTCAAGGTAGGGTGCGATTGTGGGGGTTTTTTTTGGGTCACGGTATGGAGGTCTTTTGGGTTCGGAATATTGTCGGTTTTTAATTGTTGAGGGTCCAACGATGGACAAATTAAATATTCATGATGTCGAGTTGAAACAAAACCACTATTTCCGGCCGGAGCGGTACATGTAAAATAATTTTGCAGTGGAACCTTGAATTTTTCAAGTGTATCATTTGTGGTTGTTTCATATTATTGTGTATGGAGAGAGCCAGCAACTTGGTTTTGGAGTTTTTGAAAGAGCATGACGACTCAATCTGTTATCTGAAATATATCAATCGTAATAATTTTATAGGGGTTCAAGGGTCTGCTTGGCGGTATTTTCATTAATTCCTCGAGAACTAGTCAATAGTGTGGAAAAATAAATCGTGCTTCTATAATGGACTTACTCTATTAAAAGATTCAGCGCTGAATCCATGTTAGGATTAATGTTGAATCCACGCCTGATCAGCATTCAGGATAAATTATTTAAAACATTTTAAACATTCCTTGGACATATCCACCCAGATCCACCCCGACACCGGAGAACTGACCCTCGTGAGCCCAGCGCGCTCGAGCGACACGGAGCGCGGCATCTACGAGCTCACTGTCCGCGCCACGGACTACGGCACACCGGCCAAGTTCGCCGAGGCGAAAATCTACATCCGAGTCGGCGTCCCGGGCAACCAGAAACCTATATTCCGGGGCAACTTCAAGTCCAACTTGCCGGGACCCAACGCCTACCGGGCCCGGATACTCGAGAATGCCGCGTCGGGCACCGAGGTCATCCGAGTCATGGCCAACGACCCGGACGGCCGCGACAGTCTGCTCCAGTACCAGATCAGGTCGGGAGCCAAGGACAACTTCGTGATCAACTCGAGCTCCGGGGTCATAACCGTATCCCCCGACGCACGACTGGACCTCGAGGCGGGCGGCGATCGGTACGAGGTGATCGTCTACGCCATAGACTCCGGTACCCCGATACGGGAGACCGCCACCACGACTGTCACTGTCAGCATCATCGACGTCAACAATAAACCCCCTGTCTTTGAAAACTCGACCTACCTGGTTTACGTCTCCGAGAGAGCGGCTATCGGTAAGGCATAAATACACGTATCACACCCCATGCACTTGTACATATACAAGTACGATGAACGATCCCTCATTTTTGTCCGATTGTGCAGGAGAAACCGTGCTGATGGTAAATGCCATCGATCCCGACGTGGACGCAGACATTGAGTACTCGATAGTCGAGCCGATCCGAGCGATGGACAAGACCGGGGTGGCCCTGAAGAGCAGCGTCTATGACTATAGGACGGCCTTCCGGATGAACAGCAGCAGTGGGGCCATAGTCGTGAACCGAGGCCTGGACTACCAGACAGCGGCAGTCATAATCCTCACGATCGAGGCGAGGGACCTAAACGCCGTCGTGGACAAGGACAGACAGATCGGCAGGGCTGAGATGACGGCATACGTGCAGGCCTACAGCGACGACAACCCGACTTTTACAAATCCCAGCTGGACGACCAACAATCCGACCATCAGGCTCACGGTGCCCGAGGAGCAGCCGCTGGGCACGACTCTGCTGATGCTGGTGGCCAAGGAACCGCAGACCGGTTATGCGATCCAGAGGTTCGAGCTCTCGCGGGAAGATAGTGATGGGGGCTACGTCAACGTCGGGATGCAGAGCGGTAACGTCGTTCTCAACAGTCGGCTGGACTACGAGGCCCTAGATGACAAGGTTCACTATGTTTGCCTTTTATATTTGAATTTTACGTACTGTACGTGTACACATTAGCTTTACCATCCAAAAAACTTGTGTGGTTTTTGCCTTGCATACCTATGTGATTTTCAAGCTAATTGTAATAATCCGTTATTCCTAATGTTTCTACGGCATAACATAATATATGTAATGTTTTGAGCTTCCAAAAACTTCTAAATGATTATTTGCAAATTATGTGATACTTTGAGATTTTCACAGGGATTACGATCAATTTTTTGCCATAGGTTTTCTCGTATGATCTAATCACTCTTACAATTCTCGACTAATGACATTTTTGTTCCCTACTGCCAGGTCATAAAGTTCAAAGTGCGAGCCCTGACCAGGGATTATGAGATCACGCGGAGAATGTCGGAGGCGAACGTGCAAGTATCCGTGCAGGACGTAAACGACAACAGTCCCGAGTTTACACAGAAGGACTACAAAATCGCGGTGTTGGAATCCGATAGGCCGCCCAAGGTCGTGCTCACGGTCAAGGCTACCGACATGGATAGCGCAAATTCTGAACTGGAGATCAAACGGGGATACGGAGTGGTCAGGTACTCCCTCACCGGAGAGAATGCCAACCTGTTCGAGATAGACCCTGTCAATGGGAGCGTACGGGTAGGTGTTGTAGGTACAGAACAATCGTATATTTACAATACTAGACGCTCATCAAAAACACAATTACTTCAGATCGCAGCCAACACGACGCTGGACAGGGAGAGGCAGTCGGTGCTTCGCCTGTACGTCATCGCGGCCGACATGCCCGAGGGAGGAGCCGAGCAGAGAACGGCAAGGGCACTGGTGACGGTCGACGTTCTCGACGTCAATGACAACGCCCCGATGTTCCCGCAAGACTCGTACACTGCGGTCGTGCCGGAGAACGCGCCGACTGGCGTAAGCGTCGTCAACATCACGGCGACCGATCCGGACGAGGGCGCGGGGGGAGCCGTGCGTTTTGAAATCATCGACGAGGACGAAGCCAACGGTACGTGTAATTATCATTCGTTGTGGCTCGAGGGTTATTAATTTTCTCTCTTTCTTTTAACCGCGCATCGTTTGCTCGCGAGATTGTTGTGCAACAAAATCGTTATTATCATTGTCCTTGGTTCATCTCCATTGTAAATTTCCGCGTGGAATCCACGAAGAATCTACATGGAACATACGTGGAATGCATATATGGAACCTATATGGAGTACACGTCGAATCCACGTAGACTTCCAAATCGAAATAAAAAAAAAATTTACTTCAATGGTTTTTGAACACTCGTTGTATAATATAAAGAGTTTGGTAAAGCGTTTGGCAGGAGATCGATACTTTAATGATTATTTCCTCTTTAGGTCTGTTCAAAATAAACCACACGTCGGGCGAAATAGTGTCCAACCGGGAGCTCACCGGCAAAGGCCGCACGGAGCCGTACTTCATGAGGATTCGAGCTCAGGACTCCGGTGATCCACCACTCTATTCGGACGCCAAACTAACCTTGTACATCGGTGACGTCGTGAGCAATGACGGCGTCCCCCTCTTCATCAGACCAACGCTCGATGAAGTCGCCACGATCGCTGAGAACTCGACGATCGGCAGTCCAGTTTTCCAGGTTGTCGCTTCCGACCCAGACGATCCGAGTCTGCCGAACGGAAAGATAACCTTTAAATTCCTGGAGGACGGAAACTCTGGGAGCGACGCGAGCGCCTTCGAGATCAACAGCGAGACGGGGCTCATAATAACGAAAAAGTTGCTGGATCGGGAGACCAAGGACAGCTACACTTTAATCCTCGTGGCCCAGGACCTCGGTGAGCCACCGCAACAGGCAACCCGTATTTTGCAGGTTAGGGTCGCGGACATTGACGACCACAAGCCGCACTTCAAGCGGAGCTTCTACAGTCCGCCACTGGAGTTCAGCGTAAAGGAGGAGGTGCCAATGAGCACGAGGATCGGAATTGTTCAGGCCATAGACGAAGACGTCGGGGAGAATGGGATGATTGACTACGCGATAATCTACGGCAACGAAGCTGGACTTTTTGCTGTCGAGCGCCTCGGCAACAACAGCGCCACGATCAAGTCCACCGGGAGACTGGACAGGGAGGCGGCCAAGAAGTACCTGCTGACGATCAAGTGTTTCAAGTTCTCGACCCAGCACGTTGATGTCGTGCCCAAGCCATACAATAGACAGGATCCCACCGAGAGGCAGGTGCTCGTGAGGATAGTCGACATAGACGATAACCGACCCCAGTTCAAGAAGGACAACTTCACGATCGGAGTAAGACTCAACGTCCCGATCGACACAAGCCTTATAACCCTCGAGGCCACCGACGTAGACGCCGACGCGCTCCCGATCAACTACAACATGGGCGAAGTGTCCTTCGTGTCTCTGGTCGAGCAAGCGATGTCGCGGGGTTCGATCCCACCACCGCTAGCCCTGAACAACCGGACCGGGGAGATAAGAACAACGGGCTCGCTGTCGAGCTATGCTGACGGCTACATGGAGGTCCCGGTCTCGGCCAACAACTCCCTTGTACCTAACCGCGACACGAACGTCACCCTTCGAATATTCCTGCTGCGGGACCGGGACATGCTCAAGTTCGTGTTCTCGAAGCCACCGGTCGAGGTGCGGAAGCGCCTGGACGACTTCGAGCGGGCAGTCCAGCAGGCCCTGCTGCTGCCGATATCCGTGAACGTTTACGACACCCAGTTCTACGCCAAGGATGACAACTCCCTGGACTTCTCGTCGACGAGCTCCTGTTTCCAGATGGTCGGCCGGGAGTCGTACAGCCTGAGCGAAATGAAAGCCCTGCTGAGCGACCCCAAGAACGAGGAGCTCAAGAAGGCCTACAAGAAGTTCCACGTCGATAAGGTCCAGAACTGCGCGGCCACGCCCACGCGTACCGACGCCTCGGCCACACAGATGTGGGTGCTGGTAATAGCCTCGCTGATAGCCGTGGTCACCGTGGCAGCCAGCTGCGCCGTGTGCTGCATGCACTCGAAGTGAGTAAAATTTTGCATGTCCTTATATCGCATAGCACATTCTGTTTTCAAAGTCCGTGAGAAATCCACGTGAATTCTCTGTGATTTAACGATGCAATTGGCCCTATCGGATTCGTTTACAAGAAACTCTGTATTCATTCGTTTCAGGTTCAAAAAGCAAGCCAAGCACGCGCGGCTGCAGAGCCAGCCACGGCCGACGCTGAGCTACGTGTCCTCGGCTCCGGGAATGATAAGCTCCGGCTCGCACACGACGCTCGGGCCCGGGACGATAGTCTCCGTGGGTCCCCACGACGGTCAATACGAGTGGGGAAACACGATGTATCACCCCAGCACGCTGTCGAGGCCCTAGCAGCGCTCGGACTTTTTGTATTAAAAATGAGTGATGAGACAAACTCTACAGCTGTGTTGGAATTACGGGTAGAATACAGTGTATTTTTCAAAGTGCCAATTGGTTGATGGAGGAAATAAAAAATCGTCCATTTATAAGAGACCGTATACTGGCGCTCGGGAGTACAGGTGCTAGTGAAAATGTTACTTCGAGGCGGTTGACGGAGGAACCGAATGCATGCATCTTAGTTGTATGTTAGCGTGTATAGATATAATGTTGTATACTCGTACAACGACGTTTAGTGCAAACTTTAGCATTTACTACTTGATATAGTTGAGAGAGAGGAAGATTAATCCGACTTGTGTGTGTGTGTGTGTGTGTGTGTGTGTGTGTGTGTGTGTGTGTGTGTGTGTGTGTGTGTGTGTGTATGTAAAAATTATCCGAATAATTGTACCATATTTTTTATTTATGAAATATAAAAGATTTATTGTATATTAAACAGTCTTCTACACACGTGAGTGTCGCAGAGTTTTATCAAAAATTAACCAGCATCAGGTGTGAGCATAATCATAAAACAATAATAAAGTACTAACAATTATATAGTTGATTTTATAGCAAAAAAAAAGGTCATCAGTCCGTCGCGATCAAACTGTCGGCGAACAGTTGGAAACCCTCCACGGTGTCGATGTCCGTGTAGTTGGGTGAGTACTTCTTCCTCGGCGTGGTATCCTCGACAACGATTACAGTCTCCGTGGAGGTCGTAGGGACGTTCTCGACAGTGGCCATCGTGTCGTTCTTGGTACTCTCATCGGGTGAAACCGTGGTCGGGTCCTCGCTTTCGTAATCGTTGGAACCATCCGCGTCGCCCGCCGTTACCGTGGCAACAAACTTATCGGCCTGAACCTCGTCGTCGTTACTGGTCCGCTCAACGTCCTCCTTCGACAGCAGAGTTTCCTCGTAACGCAGACTGGAATCCTCGTTGTCGCGGAATCTCGCCTCCTCGACCGCCGCGTGCGCAGTCAGGTGTTTGGCTATCGCGTTCAGGGGAACGATCATTCGGTTGATGATTCTCTCCTTCTCGACGTTCGGTATGCTCTGCGAGCGGTCGATCAGCTCGGTTCTGAAACGGTACGGTGTGGGGTCATTGGTAAACATACAGTGATGTAGCGGAGATGCAATTATGAATATTAATCAAGCCCACGACGTGGATTTACGGCGCGGGTTGATTGCCACGAGGCATTGCGGGCGCTCCGCACGGGACTCGATGATTTATTACGCGAGCAAGAAACACACCTTCGAGCGACCGCGCGTGAGGGCACAGGTGAGCGTAAAGTACTTCCAACCTCTATTCCCTTTTTTTTTTTTTAAATCGAGAATACTTTATCTTCGAAAAGTAGATCCGCGTATTGAAGGAGTGATTTTTGTTTTTAGTTAAAAGAAATAATGGACGAAATGCCAAATTATTACACGTGCCTTATCAATGTCCAAGTAAGTGCGGTCGGTGTCAATCTTAACCGCAGGATTTCGCAACACATGGCATACCGTTCGATTCAAGACAGCTCGTTAGCCGAAGTTTTTTTTTTTTCTAATATGAATCTCGTCTTAGGTAAGTCTACAGTCGAACAAATGACCAAAGTTCGTGGCCTCGTGACGGGATGTTTTTTTTTTCCTGTAATTCTCTCGTTCCATGCTTCGCGTATCAACGAGCGCTGTATCGCAGCAGTAGTGAAAGTACATGTAGATGTTGAGCGATTGTCGAGAGAAACGTGAAAAGATGATGGATTGAGCCGCTGTACGAGGGAAGCTTTGCATTTTGTATATGTTTGTACACCTAGCGATTGTGCATCATCCAGCGATTACAGAGAGGACGATCGCTTAGTGAGCCATTCTTCGTAAGACTTTAGAAACCGTTATTATCCGGCAATTACTATTTTACGGATCCCCGTGCTCATATTTAACTTGCCTTGCGGTATATAACGTTTGAATGTAATACATGTATTGTCTCTTTTTTTTTTTTTTTTACCAGAAAAACCGGCCGGTATGTGGTTGTCTATGCTTTGGTAATTAATAATAATTTCGTATCATTTTTCTTTGTTTTTTAAGGGTAAGTATTTCAATTGAAATGAAATCCTTGATAAGGCCTGGTGTTTTCATGGATGAGATATTCTTCGATTAATCAATGATATTTGTAAATCAATTGCAACAAATATCTTCCTTCAGCTATTGAAAAAAATACAAAAGTATCTTTGTAAATATGTTCGTGGTTAACCATAGGCTCCATTCAAGATGGTTCGTTTTTAAATAATAGGATCATTAATCCGAAATGGGATTCACGAAAAGTACCTCGTCTGTTTATTTTTCTTCTTCGGGTAGAGGTTCAGGTGGAGGATCATCTGGTGCTTGTCGTCTTCCTCCGGTGCCTGATACTGTCCGTGCGTCACGTAAGGCGTCGGCGCTTGATGCCCATACAGCTTTGGATGTCGTGAGCTCATGTAAGGATCGTAGGGTCGTCGCGAGTCCGGTTCGTCCATCATCACTTGGGTCTTGGGTCTCAGGGCCTTTTGGGACTGATCGGTTCCCTCGGTGATCGGATAGATGTCTAGCATCACGCTGAACGGCTTGGACTTTTTTTTCTTCCCGTAGAACGCTGGTGAGCTGTAGGCCCCGGCGTTTTCGTATTGACTTTCGAGGGGCGACGGGTACCGTGGGTTCGTGACGCTTGGCCTCTGATTCTGATAGTACTTGTCGAGGTAACGATTGTATCTCTGGACGTCTAGGGGCGAGAATCTGAAATACATTGTGCGAACAAGGATTTTACAGTAATTAAATTTGATTTTAAAGCATGCATTATTGCGATTAAATCGGAAAGCCTAACTTAAAATGTGAAAAAAAGATATTTCGGGACACACCTTTGGGACAAGAATTAGAAATATAAGCCTTTTCTTCTTCATGCCCTTAGAACTATAGTAAAAGTTGTGAACGTAAAGTAGATCAGAGGTATCATCTTTTTTTTGGTTTAATTCAGTTTATGAATGTATTTTGTGCCAAGCTTAAACAAAAAACGGCTATTTCGATTACGGTGGAACAATATTCAAGGATTTTTTCAAACATCAAAAAAAACTGAGTGATTTTTGCCTGAAGCCCACAGTTTTTTAGTAAAAAGTTTGCACAGATAAAAAAATCCAATTTTTCAAAACTCGTCAAATTTTTGGATGACCAAAAAAAAGTTTGTCCGTCCCAAAATTTAAAAAAATTAATATTTTTTTTCACATCATCCATGAAATGTATGATGGAGAACTTTAACCAATCAACAATAGTAGCAACTCTCACCTGAAATTGGAGGTCGCCAGCAGATTCACGTCGGTCGGGTGCTTCGGTTTGTAATGATACAGGGGATCGGGGCCGATCGGGTATGGAGCGCTAACCTGCTCCTCCGACGACCTGTCGCTGTTCATCGCCACGACGCCGATATCGGGATGTCCGCTGTCATACTTTTTCGGATTGACGTAGAATCCGGTGAACTTGAAGCCACGGTTCATCAGGGTGTTGGGGTCGCTCACGAGGTACTTTATTATGTCCTGGATGTTTCTCGTCGTTTGTGGGTGGTAGCGGTACTGCGAGAGCTGCGGGTACTTTGTGCGCTTGAAGGAGGCGGGTTGTGGGTCCTTTACCTCGACGCGGAACGGAATGGCGCGGCGGGTTTCTTCATTGCTGCTGGTGCTGCTGGCGTCTTCGGCGTCGACGTCGCTTTCGACGGCCCCGGGTATATTGAGCCTACTGATGTTGGAAAACAAAATTATGAATATGCGCTTTTCTATAATACAGAAGCACATTATACTCATGAATTAGGAAGTAGAAAATAGTGTTGTTCTGTGCAGATGATTGATGAAAGTGGGATTTGACAATCAACAAAATAAGTTTTGAACTATATTTCGACTCAAAGTATTACTCTTCATCCCCAACATTAAAATAAAAGTATTATTTTAAGCCAAAGTGGGCCAAAAATATTTTACGCACCACTGGAGCAAGTAAGAATGCTCAGATCGCATGTTCGCGACATTCGTGCGATCTGGAACATTCTTTAAATTGTCGCTCTGGGCGCGCAATGTCAGTATTACTTCAGTTTATTCAAAAAAGCGTATCTCTATATTTTCATGGTTATCGTCTACAAATTCAAGTAGAAACAGACGAGTCTGGTCAGACTATGAGCTATCAACAGTGATTTAACCTCATCTTTATTCGGTGAATTCTGTAAGATTTCAATTTGAAAGGGAAAATATCGCTAAAAAAGTATATTTTCCTACCTATATAGGGCAGAATGTGCGGCAGCGCCTTTCTGCCCTCGGGACGCATTTTCGGCCCTCCTAATCACTTTCGGCCCATGGGCATGTACATATTTTCGGCCCCGGGGGCCGAAAGTGATTAGCGGGCCGAAAATGCGCCCACGGCAGAAATCTGTACTTTCTGCCCTCGGTACAAAAAATGTTGTCCTCACCTCGGGCAAGGTAGTCGTGTTTTCTGCCCTAGGTAGGAAATGTACGATTTATAAACAATTAAATCAAGATGAACGTTAATGACAAAAAATAGCAATCGACGGTCTTTACCTCACGCGATAATTGATCGCATGGTTATCTACCATGTGGTTGTCGAGTTCGTCGTCTTGCTGGTTGTGCAGACGCTTCATCAGCTGGCTGCGGTGCTTGAAATTGTCCAAGTTCTGCGCCCTCGATTCCAGCTCTTCGTCATAATCGGCGACCACCCTCTGTTCCTGTGGTTCGGTCTCCACGCTCGGCTTCTCGGTCTCGCTGTCCCTAAACTCGATGTTCTGAGCGTCGTCGGAACGATCCTCGAGAAGCGTCGCGTTACTCGTGTTCACGATGTATATGGTCGGCGGTAGGGTGACGGCCGGCTTTTTCGTCGCGACGAAACCCTTCCTCAGGCTGTTCTGCAGGATGTAGATGTGCTTCGTTTCCTGGCTGACCTTGCTGCTGATGGATGCACTCGATGCAAAGTCGTACAGAAATATGCCGATCTGCAACGATTTCGAGATTAAAGTTTGTATAAGAATAGTCCATAAGTTTTAATCAGGACGCAACAGAGTGCAATAAAATGTATACTAGTAATTGGCCCGTTTAAAATCAGCCCGAGTACCATCACTGTTCAAAATCTGTTAAATTATAAACAGAAAAAATCTGTTTGAAATTGAAGTCTATACAAATCATTTGTATAAAAATACACAAATTTTGTGTTGTCTAGACCATTGTAAAGAAACTTTGAGTATAAAGTACAACTATTTTGTAAACAAAAATATACTAATTTTGTGTGATTTTTACAAATGATATGTGTAAAATAGCAAATTACACAAAATTTTTTACCTGTGTAGGTCATCAAAATTACACGTGATTTGTAAGAATTCCATACAGTTAGTATACCGAATGGCCCCTTACTGGGTCTTATAACTCCGGATACTGAGACAACTTGTTTTCACCAGGACCGCATGTATTGGGACACCTGACCAACTCGTAAAATGGACGATAACTTTTATTTACGTTTGTGAGTACGATTGTTTCCGGTTTATATCTTAAATGGAATGCCTTGTATGTTATGAACACGGGATATTTGTTTTTTCGATATTTCTGATGCATTTTTGTCAGCAGTCTACCAAAGCGGTAATAAACTACAATCTGGTAGTGATCCGGTATATTTACATTGCTGCACCTCTCTGAAAGATACTGCATGTCACCGGGCAGTCCATAGCTAACGAGTCGCGGTCAATGCTATAGTTCAACAGCAACGGTGCAAAACATTACGGGCGAGTGATCAATTCATGAGGCATAAATTAACCAGTTGTTAACCTCAGCCGGGAGCCTCCTTTCTACCGTGCTAGCTGCAAAATAAGAGATCGCTGGCTCTTGATGGAAGGGGCTCTCTCGGACTGATGCTCCATATATGTGTATGGGAAATCTCTAAGTGGCTTGCCGCTTGGGCTATCATGCGTATACGAACTGAGATTGTCCATCGCGCGACTTTGGTGAAAAGTGTTGACTCTTCGGTGCGAATAAACACGACTTGCGAGGATTATTTTCGCAAAGCTGTTGGGATATGTTTTCGTGGCCGTTTTTTGTGTAGAGGTATCTCGATTTTTTTAAATAATCCTTTGGTGTAAACGCTTTTTTTTTCACTCAACATAATTTCAACTCTAGATTGTCCGAATTTATTTGAAATGAGATGAAAAAACTAATTATTACTCACCAATATCACGGAAACAACGACCATGATTCCAATGACGAATTTACGGATCGTGTTGCTGTAAGTGTCTGTTTTGTAACGATCACTGTAATCGGAGTACAAACCAAGTTCCGATGTACTGATGGCAGATCTTCGACCGGTACTGAAAATATCCTTTGAAGCGTGCGACTTTTCTCGGCTTTGGTCCTTCAATTTCAATTGTTTTTATATTTTTGTATCTATTATTAGCATACTGATATAATGCTTTTGACATAATCTTACCATTGACACTGCTATTATGTGTATTATAAGATCCGCATATTAAACAAAGAACTACACATTCGCGCTCTTTTTCGTATGACGTACAACTCACTCTTGTTAGTTTAATACATTCTTGTGCGTATGATGATGCCTTTCCGATGCATCGCCTCAGACTAAGAAGTTACATTTCGCGCTGGGAGTTTTCACTAACGATCCCACGTTCGCAAAGATGCTAGAAGGTAAGATTTTCTTTGTCAGAGTCTGGGGGAGGCTCCAAATGGAAGGAGAAGCCTGAGAGTTCTGGACTACTTACTGCACGTACGTGGTAGTATTTGAGATGCTTTTCTCGAAAATTACGGCAAGCGTGAAATTCCTACGCGTTTAATTACAGAAATAACAATGGGAAAGATTGTGCTGTATTCTACAGCTGTTTCACATCTAATAATTGTATATTTCTTAGATTATTATAAAATTTTGCTTATAGTTGCTGAAAAAATAGTCATGATAATTGAAAAATTTCTTGTTGATACAAAAAATTATACGTCAATTTATTGATTTGCATTAATTTATAAAACACATGCATATGCATCATATATTTCGCACATTTAATAAATTTTATAATTAAATCCCTCGATCATTGTCTATGCTAGTCACATCATTATTTGAGGGATTCTATACAGTCGTATTATTTCAATAGTTAATGATAAGAATTTTAAATGCTCCATTCGTATTAAAATCTTCGAATGTTTGATGAAATATTTTAAATCTACCATCATCCAAGCATTATAAATCATCTTCTCTGAACAGGTCATGTGATTAATCCAAGCTAATTAAATTTTAAATCCAAGGGATTCATCACATAATCCATCAATCTTGTAAGAAATACATATATCAAAAATTATTGTAAAGGTAGATTTTTTGAATTTTCGATAAAGTCGATGAATAATTTATCAACTCGACCTATCCTACATATTGTTTTAGGTGAAAATCTGCAATGGATAATTTTTTTATTTTGTGTGAAAAATTATTTTTATTTGCTAAACCTATCAAAACTTTTGAACATGCTTACAACTCCTCAAAATTTCGCCGACTTATTTAACATCACAATACTCTACTGAGTATTTTTATTATTTACTGAGAATAGTAAATTGTAATCATGAATATTACATTGTCTTATGCTAGTCGACTTCTTTATACATAAATACAGTGGTATTTTTACAAATGAATCTTGCTCAAAATAACAAAGCATAGTTACAAAAAATTATTAACGGTAATCAAAGGAAATTTCGGGGATCGGGTAACTGTATCCTTGGAATGGTCTAGGAGTGCTAGGAGGAAGAGTTGGAGGTGGCGCTGGCCTACCAGTTATGGTATGTTCGAAATAAGGATATGTTGTTCGATTAAATGGTACATGTATCACCGGTGGAGGTGGAGGTGCAGGCACTGTAGGTCTTGGTTGTTTAGGTGTGGAGGGTGGCAAGTACGGTGGTGGCCTTAAAGATGTTAGCCGAGTTGTTGCCGTCGTAGTTGTAGTTCGTTGCGTCGTTTGTTGTACAGGAGGCAAGTACGTGGGAGCTGTAGTTCGTGTAGGTGGTCGTGTTGTTATTGTTGTTTCTATATAAGGTCGTCGTGTTGTTGTTGTTGTTGTAGTTACTATAGGTCGTCGTGTTGTTGTTGTTGTTGTTGTAGTTACTATAGGTCGTCGTGTTGTTGTTGTTGTAGTTACTATAGGTCGTCGTGTTGTTGTTGTTGTTGTAGGTACTGTAGGTCGTCGTGTTGTTGTTGTTGTTGTTGTAGGTACTGTAGGTCGTCGAGTTGTTGTTGTAGTTACTGTAGGTCGTCGTGTTGTTGTTGTAGTTACTGTAGGTCGCCGTGTTGTTGTTGTAGGTACTGTAGGTCGTCGTGTTGTTGTTGTAGTTACTGTAGGTCGTCGTGTTGTTGTGGTTGACAGATTTGGGAAAGTGGATCGAGTTGGACTTTTCGTAGAGGGGCTTGGTTGTACCGGAGGTAAATAAGTTGGACCAGTGGGTGGTACAGTTATTCTAGTAGTTGTAGTAGTAGTAGTCGGTGAATATGGTGCTGTGACAGGTGTAGTCAACTTAGTAGTTGATTGCGTGGTTGTAGTAGGTCTTCGCGTGGTTGTAGTAGGTCTTTGCGTGGTTGTAGTAGGTCTTCTCGTGGTTGTAGTAGGTCTTTGCGTGGTTGTAGTAGGTCTTCGCGTGGTTGTAGTAG
>JAPYYV010001183.1:27753-47441 GCA_030522625.1 Copidosoma aretas
CGTGGTTGTAGTAGGTCTTCTCGTGGTTGTAGTAGGTCTTTGCGTGGTTGTAGTAGGTCTTCGCGTGGTTGTAGTAGGTCTTTGCGTGGTTGTAGTAGGCCTTTGCGTGGTTGTAGTAGGTCTTCGCGTGGTTGTAGTAGGTCTTTGCGTGGTTGTAGTAGGTCTTCTCGTGGTTGTAGTTGGGGGTATAGTTGATCGTGAGGACGTTGGAGGCAAGTACGTGTTTGGTGGTCTTGTGGTAGGTGGACGCGTGGGTGGAGTAATGGTAGGTTTTCGAGTAGTGGTAGTAGTAGTAGGTTTCGGAGTAGTGGTTGATTTAATATACGGTGTCGCTGTAGGTAAAGGCCGTGTTGGTGTGTTTGGGAATTGTGGGCTACTCGGCTTGATTGGAGTTACAGGTCTTTCTGGTGTAGATGGGGGTACAGGCTTAGTCGGTAGTGGAGGTAAGTATGGTGCAGGTGTTGTTTTTGGGGGGAATCGTGTAGTTGATTTTGTCGACGGAGTTAATCTCGTGGAAGATGGACGGGTCAGTCTTGTGGTTGGTGTAGTTTGTGGCCTGGATGGAATAGTAGGTCTTGTGGTTGGAGGAGTTGCTCTTGTGGGAGTTGGAGTGGTTTGCTGCGTAGTTTTAGGTGTTGGCTTTGCTGTAGTGGAAGGCGTTGTGGCCCTTGTTGGGGGGGTTTGGGTTGGGTAGGTAAAGGGTTCGGATGGTTTTGGATAAGTGTAACCTTCAATATATGAGGTTGGCTTTTTAGTGATGGTTGACGGCTGTGGCTTAGTTGTAAGTTGAGTTTGTATCGGTGGTGGCCTAGGTGTAGTTCGAATTGGGTACGGTGTTGGTTTGGTTGTAGGTTGAGTTTGTATCGGTGGTGGCCTAGGTGTAGTTCGAATTGGGTACGGTGTTGGTTTGGTTGTAGGTTGCGTTTGTATCGGTGGTGGCCTAGGTGTAGGTCGAGTTGAAGACGGTACAGGCCTCGTTGTTGGAGGAATAGTTGGTGGAGACCGCGTCGTTGATCGAGTTGGTGGTGTCTGCGTAGTTGGTCGAGTAGGCAATGTTCTAAAATAAAAAAAAAAATTCAGGATGTAGACAACGTATCATCTACTTTTTAATCATGTTGAAACTTTCATGAAATACTTACGTTGGTATAGGGAATGGTTTGCTTGGTTTTGGGTATGCATAGCCCTCAAAACCTAAATTTTGGGAAGAGCTGTCGATTGCCCTTGCAGTTCTTTCCCCTGCATGGCATGAAGCGATAACCACCACTAAAATGGCGGCCCATAAAAATTTGAACTGAAAATAAATTAAATTAAGATCATCCCACTTGTGTTATAATAACTGATAATCAAAAAGTTAGGACAAATTAATGAACGATTCAGTTTAACTTTTGAAAATAAATTATATTTTTCAAATAGTATGAACAGAATATTTATATTTTGTTACCGCAGGAAATGGGAAACAGTATTAAAATGTGCACTTTAATCAGGACTCAAGGAATTATAATATGCTTCACTTATGGCAACCTTACACAATAAAAATTATTTGCAGTATGACAACGCAAACACTGTTGAGAAAATAGATGATTGTGAAAAGCTTATGGCTAATACTTGCTAAAAGTACTACACGAATATTTCAATCATTAGTATATTCTACCGGTAAATAATTAATTTTTCTTTCATTGACAGTATCGAAAAGTACATGAAAATATCGATCAGGACCAGGTAAAGCCTTGTTTTCGGGTAGTTGATTGGCTTACTTGTACCGCACACAGCCCTATAGAGACTAATAAATTTACGCTGGACCAGCAGAAATTTGTCTAAGTATATCGGCCCTCGTGAGGTATAAAATAATGCAATGTACAGAGTGAAAGTATCACGGATACATAGGTTAAGAATGCTTGGCTTGGTTCTAGGTGACAATACAAAGGCAATCTATAGCAATCTTTTCTTTACCATGCTAAGTATATAAATTTTTTATAACATACATACTTAGCGATCTGAGAGAAAATTGTTTATTTTTCAAATCTATCGATTCTATGCATAAAACATTATTTTTAGATGTCGATTAAGCAACTAAACTTTCATAAAACGATTTTTTTGTGATTTGAACACGCCGAAAATGATTTTTTTTTATTCGTATAATACACAAAAAATTTTCCGCATATATGCCGTTTTGAACTGTCACTCGAAATCGGCTTTTCCGCACTTGTTACGTAAATAACTATTTCGAGATCCACAACTATTATATTCAATACATTGTAGCAGAATTTAGTTCTTATCGGTTCCTAGAAAAAATAGTACAACACAAATAATGTATTGAAAAGTGATCTATAAATTTCTTCTACAATAAACTTGTTTGCAACTTCAATTTATTCAGTTGTATACAAAAAATTGTAATCATTAAAATTATGAATACAACACTTACAAATTGTTATTGTAAGTACTACTGCTACTTTTATTATAAGATCAAAATGTGTCTGATATCATATGGATACTTCTGACTCCTTCTTTAGGAAAAATATGAAATACTATTGTAGTGTAGGTGTCAACAAATTTATAAAAATTTTTTTAAAATAAAATTAATTTTAAGTATATAGAATTTGATTGATGACAAATTGCCAAATTATTACTTCATTGTAATAAGGGGCAGGTAAAATAGTTTATGTTTGAAAATAAGATTTTCGATTGGCGATAATGGTTTTTCATAATTTTATTCATTAAGGCAACTGAAAAAAATTAGGTCAATACTGTTAAAACGGATTAAAGTAAAATACAATTAATTTAAAAAATTAGCAGCTTTTTCAATAATATGCAAATAACATTATTTTCATATTTCTATTGCAAAAATTATGGTTTTCTAGTTTGTCAATAGCATTTAACCAATCAAAGTCTGACTACGATAGAATTTCAACATATTAAAATAATATGAAAAATATTGTAAAGCATGAACGGGATTAGATATTTGTCGTATCGCAAATGTACGGCATCCCATAGTACGGTAATTTTCATAATTACAAACGTAAAATTATTTCATTCTTATTGACAACAGACGCCTTTCCTTTTCAAGGCTAGCCAACATATTAGTGTATGTGTATATAACTGCATCTAAGAAGATGCAAATTATGAATCGCGACGAGGCCATAAACGTTAACGACAGAAAACGTAGCCGCGAGACCCTCTGGGAGGAGATATACTGATAGGAATGATGTCGTATACGTATACGATATTATGCATGTATGTACATGTATCAAACACACAAACACCGTCCCCTGCATTCTTTGAGAAATTGAAAGTTGTTTTCTGTGTTTCCAGCTTGAAAAAATATATTTTACCAACCCACAGCCATCCACATTGACCTTCATCTATACTACATCAGTTTAATGCGACTACGCGCCCTTGTCAATTTCGTATTTTTTTGTAAGTGTCAATGCGAACAAAATGGCATGTAAAAGAAGATACGCGTTTCGGAAAGCTCTGTTCTACCACACAATTTTCTCCAATACAAATACATATGTTTGTGTTTGTATAATGTGTATCGCTGAATACGATTATTAACAAGCCGACTGAATAATTTTTACGAATATTTTTATCCTCTAAAATTTGAATTTAAATTACTTTTTGGCGGCTGAAATAGAAAAAAATAAATTCAAGAATTTGAATGAAAAATACCCAACACCAAATTATAATCTTTCGGTATAATGAATTGCTGGTAAATATCTCGAGTGCCATTAACGCCACGTACAACTTAGGATTTGTTAACGATTAGACATAAGCGTGTGTTTTATGGTTTTGAAAAGCCCGAGGAGATATTATTACAAACGTTATGAAATATAAAATGATCGTCTCGACAGTTCTTTTTAAACGGCAAAATAAAAGACCCCCGACCGAATGTTTGCCGTCAGGCATAATTACTTATACAATATCGGTGATAAGCAAACGCTGAATTTCGCGCATTAAAACTTGAAATTATGAATGCTCCTCGTGTGCACGGGCATTCATTTGTGCTATTCGAACTTTGAGGAATATCAGTTTTTTCAAACAAGGTGGTATATGCGCGGAGAATAATGCACCAATCCAATAGATGAGAGAGGGGGATTTATTTGAGTTGTAGCGAGCGTCGAGAGAAATTAATTTCATCCTAACAAGCGAAATGCGTTAAATCTCGAGTGCAATTATCGCGCGCAGTTCATTGACAGCCGCAGATGCGATTATGTCACCCAACACTATGTGCCGCGTGTGTAGTAACCGGCTCTGCGTAACCCGAGTCGGAAACTTAGCATTGTTTTTTTTTTTTTTCGTTTTCGACCAAGTTCGTTCGACAGATCAGACGTGAGTGACAAAAGGCTGCTCGAGAGCCGATTAATTTTTTACTTTTGGCAAGCCATTTGGCATCGAGCGACGTTGCGTAATTCGACGAGTGACCTTTCACTGAAGAAGACGCGTCTCGGAGCCGTAGAAATATCTTAAATTCGAGATTTCACAAGCGCTCGATGAATTAATTATGCCGTGTAAGCAATTTATAAAGCTACCATGCGAGCTGATGGATCGTACAGTAATATGCGACACGGTGTGGTAATATTGCTTATAAATTAATCATGATTTTTTTTTCTTTTATTAATTTTGCCATCGACCTTTTGTGTTTACTTTTTTTTTTTTAATATATATATATATTTTTTTTATTTCAACTGCTCGAAGATACTTAATATTATGCATAAATATAATATTTCTGATACTTGGGTGTACAAGGATGTAATATATTATAGGTTTACGTTTCGTTTTTTAATCTCGATTAAATTTTTTCAAACGCAGAAGAAAACACGACAGATCCACGAACTCCTCGATAGATGGAAATTCGAAGTCGAGCGGTGCAGAAAAAATGTATGAAATGATGCATGGTACACGGACTAATTTACACAGCGATCCTTACTTTTCAATCTACCTTCGACGGTTACCGGCTCGTAGAGTGCGTTGTACCATAAGCCCCAAAAAGCTTTTGAATACCGATGGTTACCATCTTTCGCTAGGTCTGTCATGCCTCCGATACTACTCAAATTCAAAATGCACCGCTTAATCGTACCTCCATTCCAATCAACACCAGATTATCTCGACAACTGTACATTACAACTGCTCTTTACCGATACAACAACAACTCCGCGATAGGCATGAATTAAAAAAAAAAAAAAAAAAACATCTCAGCTCGCGAACCTCGCGAACTTGAGCAGGTTCAAAAGCTTTTGGTCGTAATCGCAAAAATGAGCGACGAAGACGCATAGGCACAGCGCGACGAGAAACCTGAAGAAACAGCAGAGGACGCAGATAAGAGCGAACAAGTTGCCGACGAAGCAGCACAGCAGAACTATTTCTTTCATCTCCGGGACGCGGGGATGATCATGCGCGATCATTGTTTCACGCGACAAGTATCACTGATGATGATACACACGGAGCATGCAAGCGCGCGGAGTGTAACGCCGCCGCGGAGAGGCGGGAGGATAATATAGGAGTATATAACGATGTACCGATCGCGCGAACCCGCGGCACTTCCGACAAAGTACGCATAAATCACTGTCCAGTCTCGTCACTCGCGCCGGAAGCGCCAACAACAACCCGGTCACACTCGCGCGTCGACGACGATCTAGCACTCTTCGCCGAGTCGCAGCTACTTACCATCATCGCGTCTCCCGGCGGCTGGGCCCCCAGCTTGCTCTTTGCTGTTGTTGTTTTTTGTTTTTGTTTCCTATCGTTCTTCTTCCTCCGCCGAACGAATGTGAATCCGATCCGTCGACCGTTCCGCTGGCCCTCACTGTCCTGCCCGTGATGCGGCCGGCTTAACGAACTAAAACATGTCTCGCGGGATCGGGCGTCCCGGGAGTCAACTTCTTCGTCGGCCCGCGCGCCGGGGCATTTATAGGATTCACCCGCGCGGCGCCGGGGAAAGGAGTGGGGCCCGGAGAAGCCAATGGTCCAGAGAGGCGTGAGAGGATGATGATGATGATGATGATGATGCTGCTGCGGGCGTACGCGGTGCCCGATGAACCTGCGCGCGGGCGGGAGTGGGGTGGGATGGGAAGAAAGGTAAGAGTGACCGTCGTGAGGCGTATTACGGTCGGCGGGAGGAGGAGCTGTCGCGCGTCTGTATAGTGGTCCAGGGGGGAGGGGGGCTTGGTTCTCCGCGGGTGTGTCGGATCGACGATGGAGGGATGATCGTTCTGTGTGTTAAGTAGGAAGATGTCGTCTTTATCGATGAATCAATTTCGCAGCCTGCTGAACATTGCGATTGATCTAGAGGATTGAATGCGGTAGTCTATTCGGATGCGTCGTTGACATCCGAATTGAGGACCAGGTGGCGGATGATTATCGAGCGATTATGGTAGGCTTGTTGTTCGTACCGACTTATTAGTAAACGAGAAGAAGTAAAAAAAGTCGGCGTAAGCGCGGGTCGATTGATTACTCGGGTTTTGTCATCCTCTCGCACCTGCAACAGATTTAATTGTATGCGTACGTGACATAATACTCACTTGGAAAGTCTGAGGCTTGGTAAAATTTTGATGGCATGGAAACTCCATGGAACGTACTTTTCGAAACTGTGTTCTGTCGATGAAAATGTTTTCAAACTTCGAGCATACATTATTTCACGTATTTCTTGTTGATATTCAAAGACTGTAATACACACGTCTTGCAAGACGCAATTTGTTCCTCATCCCGTCTCACGTTACGTGACACTCACTTGAAATCAATTATAGACTAAATTTCAAATTTGAAAACGTTTCACAACCATTTCTTTCTGTTTTCAGTTTGAATATTGTATTTTCATCAGTTCCGTTTAGAGTTTCCCGATTGGATGAAAAACTACAATTGAAAATTTGAAAAAAAAAAATATATTTCCAAATTCAAATTAAAAATTACATATTGTGGCCGCTTGTAAAATAATCTGAAAAACATCATGATGCAAAAGTATGGTGAAATTGTTGTAGCACTGTACTATTTATTTGGACGTTCGTTGTGTAAATTGTGTGGATAACTGTTCATTGGTAAGAAACAGTTATTGTTGGAAAATTGGAGAGATGAAACATTGTTAATTTTTGGACGAGTTCTATGTGATGAGAAGAGCTCTTGACAATACGAATAAGATGATTAGAAAAGAATTCTTGTTATACGTGCGCCGTATCGAATACAGTTCAAATACTCTCGTTCGAACTTAAAACATACATACGCTCGTACATAAAACGATCGATATTGCAAATCGTTGAAACATCAATAATACCCGCGCGTAGATTATCCGTCGAATCGTACAAACGTTCAACAACCTGGACCTGGGACCCTCTTGGCACTCGGAATTTCCTCCAGCCTCGACAGCCCCGTAATACAGCTATTTATAAGTTTCTAACGGTGCATCGCGATTTTCAGCAAGTTAACTGTAAACACTTTATTAGTGGGCAACGAATCAGCATATTTTCCCAAATAAAGCGAGAATTTATCACCGGCTAGGTGTAGTATACGCCCGCGACGCCGGAATGTTAATTTTCCTCGCGATCCCCGCGAAACAATGGGCCGCAGGGAACGCCAGCAATATTTTACAACTCGCTCTTACCTCACATTACAACGCATTTGTTCGATCATTTTGTACGTACATGTATACGTTGACGCGCGAAGAAATAAGCCTTATATTTATTCACCGCGAAGGATGTTCGAGTATATATATATATACAGCCATGATATCCACCTCGAGTGTTAATTTGAACGCTCATTGGTACATCATTGCCAAAAATCCGCTCCAGGATTTCCAAAACAGACTTCGAACAAAGATTGTTTGAGTATATTCAGGAATTAGAATACACTCCGATGGTCGAGGCTTATAGTTCGGAATAAAATTTGCCATCGATAATCCGCGATGGATGTATTTTTTGCGGTCCTCGAAACGTACGTGCACTCTACGACAGATGAGCAAACATCATCCTCGAGCGAGGAGTAGATACATATAGCGCGGAAGTCGAACGCGCACGTGTTTGAAACGTATAATACACTTATCCATATGCATGGAGATGTGAACGCTCGTTCGGTATTTATTCGCACGCTAACCGCAGGCGCTGGTTCGAGTAATAGGATTAGAATGTTCCAACAGCTTGTTAGGCAAATGTGTACGAGCGGTACGTCAGTATAGAGCAGAGTACGAATCGTAATCTGTACGGGCATTGATGATTCAATGATCTGCCGTACGTGTCGGTGTCTTTATTGTTTTATTTCGGGATGACGGTGGTCCCTATTTTTTGGCAACTTCAAGGTGCGCGGGCACCTATTACGGGATACCAATACTTTACACCTACCTGCGTTAAAGTTTTCAAGTTTTTCCGAACTTTGGGAAGTTTTTCATTTACGAATTCTATCCATATTCGGGTAAAGTTTCATTAAATGTCAGATTCAGCTGGTTCAACGTTTGTATGCGATGAGCATTGATCATTTGCCAATCATCGTCGGGCAAGACGATTTGGTTCAAAACGCTACGTTCCTCATATTTTGTCGGCACACAAACACGTAATTCTATGTCCCGTGCACTATACGTCAACAAATTAATACATCAGCATGTATATGTACGATGTACCAATTCAGAGATGGTATATTCACGAAATTTCATACGTTTACGATGGAAAAATGTCTCTTCATCTTCACAGATCATCATGATGCTCTCGTCGAAAGATCGTGATGACCAACGCACCGTGTTCATGATCGTCAAACCAGAGCACCCACACGCTCAACATCGCCGACCTACCTGGCGCGCAGACCTTATACGCAAGTACCCAAGTGGCAGACAATCGTGACGGGACCGAAAAAAAGAGGACTCTCCCCAAAAGAGCCTGATCGATGCTTCCCGCTGAAGATATACTACCAGCCGTACAGAACCATCATCGACCAACCGCACATTCGGCATCCGACTCTCCGGCTCCATGTGTACAGCCTAGTTATCGAAGATCGATGAAGCCACCGTCATAACTTTCTCGCGCCGCACGCGCGACCTCGATCGCACACCGCGCGTCGTAAAATCGTCATCGTCATCATCGCGCGTCGCACCGCCGGTGGACTCTGATGCATCCCTCTCCCTTGCACACAGAGCACGAGAGTAACTCGATCGGCGGCCAAAGTACGTGCAGCGATGCGCGCGGCGTTTATACTATATATATATATATACATGTATACACACAAACGACACGCGAGGAGGAGCGATTTAACGCGCGCGCGTCGTTGAAATCGCCTCGCTTGACCTTCTCGGCGTTTTTCCCGCCGGCCGAAGGGTCGCGCGCCGCCTCCTCCGCGGCTTCGCCTTTCACCGCGAGCGCGGAACGTTACAAGTTTATCCGCGGTGTCCTCTCCGCCGCCGCGGCGGTCGGTTACTTTATTCGCCCTTTCGGCCGTAAATTCAAAGGCGTCATCTCGGCGGTTGAAATTTGTAGGGGGGGGGGGGGGGGGGAGGAAAACAGGGGCTCTGAGAACCCCCTCATCGGGCTTTTCCCCCCGGGCCAACCCTCTGGGGGTGGTGGATCACGGGTGGGGAAAACCCTCGTTCTCTGGTGATGATGGATCACGCGTGTGGAAAACTCTCGTTAGACGCGTGCACCGACACTCGCTCAGTCCGAAACACAGCGGGGCGAGAGGGAGAAAGTGTCGCACGCACGCCGTATATGCATTCGCTTCGCACGTGTTGCACCAGTCGAAGTTGATCAGGCCTAGGGGACAATGATATCGCTCCCGTTGGAGGTCACGCGCATAACCCTACCGCAGCGAAGGAATTTCTCTCGCGAGGCGGGCCCGCGACGATTAGCATCTTCATTGAAATACACGATTCCCTTTCCGCGCTACTCGGGAGGGATTGTAAGAACGTCCGGGCTTGTTGCTGTATCATATCCCCGAGCGCTCGCCGGAAGTATGATTTTCCAACGAGTTGGCGCCTCGGACGTTTGATAACGAGGAAAAAAAAAAAAAAAAATTTGTTTTGACTCGACTTTCCCGCTGACACCATAAAGTGTCGAAATGACGCGTCTCGATGGGAATCCGAGTGGGAAAGTTGATCGGGGCTCTCGATGCGCGCTCGGCGTGATGGGCGTTAAATTGCGTTCGGGCAAGATTTTTGGTCGAGTTCGTCGATCGAGTTGAAACGAGCGATCGATCCCAAAGTACGCAAAGTAGCCGACGAAAAGAGCCCGGGGGGCTGCGGCGAATGTTAATTTTTGATCGAGCATCGGGACGGGGACGAGGGAAAGGTTCTGCTCGGCTCATCTTCTCGGAAACGCGAGGCCTTGGAGTCTACGGGTTTTGAAAAAAATCCCCGCACCAAGGCCGGTGACTTTTTCCCGAATACCTTTTTTTACGACGACGCTCGGCCGAGCCCGCCATTTTTTCATCTTATTTTACTCGTCTCGTTCTTTTTATGCATGTGAATCTTCATCTGCGTTCGATTATCGCGATGCCTTTTTTTCCCCCTTCGCCGAGCCGGGTGTATAGTATACGCTGGTATTTGTATGCAGTTTTGAATCGTCTCACTTTTTTTTCTCCAGATTTTTTTCCCCCCGTGTAATTTATTATACCTGCAGCTGTATTATCGGACTGTGACGAAATCGCGATTGCGCAAAGTAAAAATAAATGTCCGCAAACGGATGTCGTCCGGGCCTTATTACAATAACGAGTAATTTTTAATACGTTTCTTAAGTTTGGACCGAAATATATTTTCTAGGCGTAGCATTATATACATATATTGTATCGGGGACCTAAGACGGATTTTGAGGAAACGGAATTAATTTCCAGCGTGTGGATTCGATTACGTCACGGGTGAACATTCTTTTTTCCCCAATAAGATTGGGCCGTTCTATAAATAAACGTGCGTTCACGGCGTCTTTTCCTCCGTCATTTGCATTTCAGCGATTTACTCCGGAGTGGTATTTTTTCCAAATTCCCAACCTTATCGGCTGATCATGCGAAGAGTCGATTAATCATCAAAGACAAATGAGTGACATGCAAATGCATTGTACTTTTATTGGAAAACAAAAATAGAAGCAACAAATTTTCACGTACAAAAACGATCGTGTAGGTGGCAGGAGGTATGATGGGTAGGTACAAAAAAAAAGCTCAGAGGCTGCTTTCGCGTGACTCGTCAGTTGTGTCGGACTGCAGCCGAGGGTCGAGGCGTGTCAGGCTTGTTATGGTTGACATCGTGGGTAAAGTTTGCCGGAGGATCCGGGACCTTCGTTTAGATGTAGTAGCCGCCGTATCCGCCGTATCCACCGTATCCGTATCCGTAGTAAGGGTAGCCTAAAATATACGGTTTTTCGTTAACGATCGTGATCAAATATCGATCGATACCATTTCTTATTGTCAACAGCAACTTAATATATTTGAGTACTTTCCATACATTTCTCTCAATTCAAAAATATTATTTATATTTATTAGTTTGTATAGCTGGAACAAATTTTTTACTCTAATGATTGGCAATTGGCGTGTAAAAGTCTATTTGGTCCGTCAGAAGGATTATCAAAACATATTGCACACGTTCTTTTTTCACATAAACAAAAACTAACTAGGATGGAAAACATGGAACTTTGGGAGTTAGGACCGTTGACGCCATGTATACTGCAGTGAAAACGTGCGTACAATCCACTGCTCCATCACAAACTTTGATGTGCATGCTCTATCCCCAGCAAATTTTGTTCGTGTGAAAGAAAAGAAGGTGTCGAATATTTTTCAACAATCTATCTGACGGATCAAAAAGAATATTCATTTTTTCAAGCAACTTCCCGATTCAATTTTATTCATCGCATTAAAATAAATACTATTAACAATTATAATTCTATAATTTGAAAAAAAACGAAAAAATACGTCAATCAATAATTGTTGATGATTTACGTTTAGCGTCATGAAAAATAATTGAGGATGAATTCGAATTCTCATTCTAATATTTCACACATGTGCAGAGTTTACTCATGATAACGAGGCGAGACGAACCGAGAATCGAACACCAGCAGAGCTACCGAAGAATGAACCCGGTCTCTCTACCATCCGCCCTATTCAGGACGTATTTTAGTCATAGTTTGACAAACTGTACTTGCACGCAAAAATTTCAAAACAGCGAAACATCTATCCATGAATCCGTAGACAAGATGATTGAAAAATTCGTGTACTCACCGTATCCGTAACCATAACCATGACCGTAGCCAAAGTAGGGGTACCGAGAGTAGGAGTACGGATACCCGTAGTAGCCCAGACTGCTTCCGTAATAGCCCAGGCCACCCCCGTAGTAGCCCAAACCGCCGAAGTAGCCGGGCTTGGCCGTTGCCACCGACAACAGTGCGACGAGCAAAATTGCCACGATCTGCTTGAATGTCGTCAAATTACAAAGTACGAATAATGATCATCTTATGTATTTATATGTGCGGCGCACAAAATCGCAAGTGGCCATCACAGGTGCACCTGCAAATTCATACGACAGATTATGCAACCCGTCTGCGCGACTGACCTCGGGGTCGTCGAGGATCTTAACGCTCGCCGTTCGTTTGCACGCGGCGGTCCAAAAATGTATTACGCATCGAAATTTTTCGGGGGACACGCGCGGACCCGGCAGCGAGTGCACGCTGATTTATCGTCCTGTTTGTCCTTAATTCGAATGGCAGAGTGACTCTTCTGGGGACATGTGGACCGTGTGGAAAAAACCGTCGGGCCGCTGCACGCTTGAGAACAAAAAATAGTCCCCGACGCGGTGCGCAATAATACACCGCACCGAATCGATTTATCCACCTTCGACCCGGGTCCAACGAATTCAGAACCAAGCCGAGTCACGACGATGCAACGATTAATTCTACAATTCAAACTGATCGAAAAACTCACGAGCTTCGAGCGGGCCATTGTTGCTGCTGCTGCTGCTGCTGCTGCGGACGTTCGGCGTTCAATGGTCAACCAAAGAGGGACTGTATACAACTTCGACGCAGCCGACAGGTGCACGCAACGATGGATGCGACGCGCGAGGTAAGTATAAGTGTACGTAACAAGCAGAGTCAGAGTCGGACGCGTGTCTTGGCCTCTCGTCGCGATAACGCGCGCTTTTTATAAAGGAGCACCGAGACAATGGACGGCGCACTGTTACGGCACCTATACTTACACTCGTGTATATATAACATACGTGCTCTATGCGCCGAGCGTCGACAGAAGGCAAAGGCTGCAGCTGACCATCATCATCATCATCATCATCCGTCCGTCCGTCCATCCCCGGTATAGACACAGCACCGTACAACATCGGCGGCATTATTAGCTCGAGTGCTCGGGCGGGGCGCGGGGAAGGGCCCGCCCCCGGCCCCGCTCTTTCTTCCTTAGAGGCCGTTGACAATGAGGACGAGTGTTCTGCGCGCTACGGTCCGCCCCCGCGCTCTGTTGTTGGTAATAACAAGCCTGCGCTGTTGTCTCTCTCTCTCTCTCTCTCTCTCTGTGTCCATCTATAATAATATATACATAGAGAGAGAGTGTCGTGCATAAATATATGCCGGGTGTCTATGCGGAGCGCGATTGCGAAACGCAGATATAATAATAACAATAACAACAATAATGCGCGTATATGGTGGTGTTGTACAATAGTGTTGTACGGGGAGGATCCGCGCCGAATTCACCGCAGCTCCCCCGGTGACGATGGGTCGCGCGCTTTGATATCCCCAATGTTGGGGCGTGTATGTATGTATAATCGATGGTCAGGGGACGGTTCTGCTGCAGAGTGCATGATTCGTTATCTTTGCTCCGATCGAGAGATCAGCGGATCGGCGCGCCAAAATTACTCAGTTTTGAATGCATGATATATATGCTTTATTTTCACTCAAGATACGTGTGGCATCGATCGGTCGGATTGAGATCTAAATCTGAAATTGTACAACTGTATATCAAGTGGCATTTCCACCTGATACCTTTGAGCCATCTTTTTTGTTCAACGTACAGGGTCACCGTTGGGATGGAACAATCAGAACCGATGTGCGCACGTTTATCCGAAGAATCTCTTTGAATCTAATTTTCGATCGACCGGTGACCCTCAAAATTTCACGAGAACCCTAATCATGCAGGTCTCGGGTGTAATCGCATACAAAAGACTCGAAGAACCTCCTCGAACGCGGTATACAGTATTCAACACAAATGATATACGGGTGGCCCGTCATTATATCCGATCGGAGGGCGGAGGGCTGCGCAGCGTCGTTGATTACACCTCCCCCTTCGTGTCGCGTAACTATGTACAAGGTACTGATGATCGGCGCGTATCAAATACACAATCATGTACACTCGGTAGCGTAATCATCGAGCATTGGTATTTCAGTCCATGTGTTACACTATAAGTATGTAGCGCTAGTACAGCACTCGTTCATTTACAAGCGCGTACGCGCCGGCTATCATCCTCGAGGGCAGAAACGTTATTACAGGCGCGTGGACGTGCTTATGATGGGCGCTGCTGCTTTTGCACAGAAGGAGAGAGACCTTTGCGCAATTATTTCTATGGCAGAGTCTCTTCTTCTGTATATACGTATATGCAGCGCACGAGGATCTATATATATTATATGCTCGCGCCTCTTTATATACATATATACGTGTTGTATTATATGCGTGCGATTGCGCCACGATGGTTTCTATTCTTTCATTATTACTATTATTATCATTTAAATTATTAATATTATTAAAACTACTTTTTTTCCACCCACCGTGCGCTCGCCCGGAGAGGAGGAGATACACCCATAAGTGTGTTATTATTGTTCGGAGTAGTATATACATCAGAGTCGAAATTAAGGTGCTCTCGTACGGAGACATTTTTTTGTTCGCTAATGATATACACGTAAGGATATACTTACAATGTTGTGACGGACGGGCTGCAGACAGAGGCTTCTATTATTCATCGGTACATGAGGGCTTGTTGTTTGTATCGTCCTTACTTCTCGCTGGACGCGGATACATTTTGTCCGGAATTTTTTTTCCAGCCATATTTTCTTTTTTCTTCGGTGACTATGCGAGATGTCATATTTTACGTTTTCTTTTTTATTGATTCAACGATTATTTTATGGGGGTCCGTACGTTGATCGGTATACATTCGCCGAGGGAAATGTTCGGCACTTTCGGCAAGCTTGAGAAGAAATTTTTTTTAGTACCCACAGTCGTAGCGAAGACCCGCTGTTAGTATATACATAGAATTACAACGCGGCCGTCCCGCATTAGATCTCCAATTACTTTATACGTCTGTACGCATGAATTATTAGCCGATGTAGCCCGGACGCTGATTGATCCGCGTCGACTATAATGACACGGTGACCCACTGAGGCTTTGGACTGTTATTCGTATACGTTAGCGTTCCTTCGGGGAGCCTTGAGTTTTCGATTGTCAAAATATTTGCGACGAGCCACTGGAACGGCCGGTACCCACCCATAAAATGGTACCTTCTTTCATAATTTTGTACAATCATCTTTTGGATCGCTAAAAATAATGACGCTATGGAGAGTGTACTGTGTTATGTCACGTGACAATTTTATTTCCGTATACACGTCAAGTTTCATCAATATAATACACAAGTCGTAGTGATATAAGTACATCGTACAAAAGACATTTCCATCACATTTCGATAAAAAAAGCATACAAATTTTATTGCCATGCATAATGAGGTGGAATAAACAATCGTTCAAGCTCATCATTTTCTTTAATAATACTGTTGATAAAATACTGCCAGCAAGTAACATACATTGGTTATTTCAAGTCTCGGTCGAGCCCAAAGTCTCAGCCTTCTCCTCCCTGTCCTGCCGCTGCTGCTGCTGCTGTTTATCACCAACAAACCGAACCCTATCGCCCCTGTCCACCCTAGTCACTGCCTCCTCGTTCTGCTCCTCCTCGTCCTGCTCCTCCACCTCCTCCCGCTGCTGTTCGGTGCTCTCCCTCTCCTCGGGCGAGTCGTCCTCCGGTGTCTCCGAAACCGTCTCCTTTGCCGCTGTCGCCCTCAGCGACGAGTCCTGACCATTGAAGCTCCCCGAGCCACCCCCTCCCCCAGCGCCACCTCCACCGCCAAAGACCCCGCCGTTCGGGAAGTAACCGCTGTAGCCGCCCTGGAACTGGCCCTGTCCGCTGCCGAATATTCCCAAGCTCGACGCGCGGTCGTAGCCGTTGAACTGCTGCTGCGTGCCTCCTCCTCCTCCACCCTCTGTTCCCGCGCCGGCCGCGGCACCGCTTCCACCAACTGCCCCGTTGTAGTTAAGGCCCTGGTAGGGGCCCTGGTAGGGACCCTGGGGGAAGCCGCCGAAATAGGGGTTGCCGATCCCTCCGGGCCCGCCGTTCGCGCTGTTTCGGGGGGAGATGTTTGTTTCAATATTGGAACGCTCTCGTACGATTCTACGAATCTGGTGTTTCCAAAGAAAAATTTTTCATACGTTCACGGTCATCGGGTAGAAACATCGGACTCTTATTTTTTTTTTCCTTTTTTTATCCACGCAAAGCGCAAATCAACGAAGATATGAGAAGCGCCTTGGAAATCACGGATGACGTCACAAAGGTCACAAGATTCCTGTGACGCCATTCGCCCCACTCCAAAACTTGGCGAAAAAAAAAAAGAAAAAAAAAAGATCATTCACCCGACGGACCGAATTGAATTTTTTAGAGGAAACAACCAATGGCATCATCATATGTATTACACCCACCCAATGTCACCGGCACCGTTGTAGTTCAGGCCGCCGGGAAACCTATCCGGCCTGTACGGCGGCCCGCTGCTGAACGGTATCTCGTTGAGGGCCGAGTAGTAATTGCGCTGTTGGTCCAGCGACGGGTTGCCGTAGTAGCTCTGGCGCAGACGCTCGTAGTCCAGGGCCGAGAAACGCCCGTCGGCGACGGCGCCCGCGTTAACGCCGGCTCCGGCCCCTATCTGGCCGAAGGGCGAAAAGTCCGACGCGTCGAAGGGCCGGTTCTGCTGGGCGCTTGATTTGGAGTCCACGCCCGAGTTGGGGTTCTGGAGCAGGTTGGCGCTGCTCCCGTTCTCCTTGGGCCGGGAATTTGGAAGGAACTTGTGGTTTTTCATGTTAGTAATACCGTCCGAATGAATGTACCATAGCCTACAATCGCAATGGCGTTTCAACGAGCTACCTTGACATTGTTGTTGTTGTTGTTGTTGTTGTTGCCGTTGACGCCGTTAGGGTTGATGACGTTCGGAACGAGAGCCTTGGGGTTTCCCGGCTGTATGGGCGCTAAAAACTGATTCCCGGCGTACTGCTGGAAGAATCGCGGGTTAAAGGGTAACCCGGGGTTGGGTAGCTGCTGCTGCTGCTGCTGCTGCTGCTGCTGCTGGTTACCAAAGCCGTTCACGCCGGCATAGAAGTTAGGGATGAGCTGCTGGGCGTAGGGGTTGTAGCGGAACTGCTGGAGGGCCCGCTCGTACTGGAAGGGGAGCGCTTGGTTCTGGAAGGGAAGGTTGCCGGTGGTGCCTTGAATGGCACGGGGATCGCCGGCCGGTCCGGCTTCCTGATTGGACACCTGTCGGGGCTTCAGGGGCGATCGCACTGGCTGGCTGGTCTTCGCTCTCTGGTGCTCGTCCCCCAGAACGGGTGTTAGAGCTGTGTGTGCGAATTCCGATAGAATCTCCGAGGCTGAAATGTTTGGACGGTTGTTTTCGGGAAGTACAGTGATGTGCGACGCGTTGTTTGAGAAACGTATTTGTTGGCGAATTGCCGAATATAAAAATTTCAAGGTAATGATGATACATGCATATTCGATCGATAATTCAGAGAATTATCGATATAAATTATCCCATCGAATATATAATACGGTAAACATCGTAATGTATTCGAATCCGCATCATGATAATAAATTGTAATGGATTGGTGGCAAGATTCAAACGAGTATATCCGCGAGTCGATGATAAACAATGTTTTGACGAATGACGCGTACGTTCTCACGAGCAGACTGCAATTTTTTTCATCTTCTTGCAAGTATAATAGTAGTGGATGCCTGTTGTAAAAAATAATATTGAGTTTGACAGTAGGACTTACGTGCAACGCCTCTGGCCGCATTCCCATGCGCGAGAAGGCTAAGCCACGCAACGCAGCTCAGAAGTACCTGTTGGAATTATAAATTGAGTTACTCGCCGTACATTAATTTGAGAGCTCGTAATCGTGTAATTGAAGAAGAAGAAAAGAACAACGGAAAAAAGAAAAAAAAAAAAAATAAGTTGAGACGAGTCGTTGGATCGTGGAAAGATTAACAGTAATTAGGCTCCGTACATGCCCGTGATTATCATTGTGAACGTGAGCATCGGTCGTGTATGCTCGAGTCTTTCATTGGTAAAAAAAAAAAAAGGGTCGAACAAAAAGTAAAATGAGTTTGAAACCCACCGAAATCTCCGAGCATCGATGATGATGGCCGGTCATTATCAATGATGCCATATGCGCGCGCTCCTTCTCGGCTGATGCGTGTTTCATCGCGCGCGCGACCGTGACGCAATATTTGCAAATACTATATGCTACTTAATACTTTCTCGAACACGCGCATCGTCGTTAAGGCTCTCGAGTTATGAAGTCCCGGTGTTTTTTCGTAATGCGCCTCTTCGCGCGAAACACGTTGGCTCTGTGTGTAAGGGACACGTGCGTGTATACGTTGCATAGTATACTGCAGTCGAAAGAATAGGACTCTAATGGCTCAACTTCGCGGGACAACAAAGTTTTTCATAATGGTCTTTCGTACGGCGATGGAAACTAGCCGAATGGCACTGTATTAATGTTCTCGTGTGCCTAACCTGGGAAATTTGATTCGCGCGTGTACGGGAACGTTATATTTAATTCCCGAAGTACGCGAGAAAACATCGATCGTCCACGATTGGAATTTTTTGTGTGAAACGCAGAGCTATTATTTAATATATAAAAACGCAATATTAAAATGACGAAATTTCCACCAGTCAACAAGTATATGGCACGCCCCCTATGTTGTACGTATGCACTGACATCATCATATCAATGTACACGGTGCTAAAATCTCTAATAATTCGAATGAGAAAAATGTCATCTTTTGACCGATCGCGTGCCCATCACTGGCCCTCCAAATCATCTCTCATAGCGCGAACGTTCATAAAAAAAATGACGTTGTATAGATTATTCACAGCTGTAGAATGTAAATTAAATTTCACCGAGTCCGAAACGAGACGAATGTGACGTATAGGCGAAATCACTTTGACTCAATATCATCGGAATAAACTTATACATATGTGTGATTACCTCAGCGATCGCGATACGAGCCAAAGCGAATAATTGAGGCACCGTCAACAGTCCCCGATGATCGATCACGTTTTGAAAAGAAAAAAAAAGCATACGCCCCGACAGCCCACACCTATATAACAATCCACCATCCAAGTACAACCATCCCGACGCGCTCGGCTTAGCGATGAGAAAACAAAAATGAAGAAGCTCTTACCTGCGGTGCGAAATACATCGTGGGTGCGACTCATGAAGACTAAAGTGCGCGCACGTGCCCCGATGTCATTTATACTTTCTCCGCGTAAAGGAGGCAAAAACGAAGATAGCCCCCCGTCCAGCAACGACGACGATAACAAAAGGAAAGAAAAAGAAGAAAAAAGACACCGCGCGGGAGGAAACGCCGAGTTAATGACCTCCCCCGCGAGTGCAGCACGCGTGCCGGGTTGCGTGGTCTGCGGCTCATTCTTTTTTTTTTCT
>JAPYYV010001184.1:0-33692 GCA_030522625.1 Copidosoma aretas
GAGGCTTGAACTTGCTTGGTATGAAGTCAATGCGTATGCATGTGTGGGTGCAATGTGATTGCACACACACACGCTTAAAAAATAATTCTGTTCGAAAAACCGAGTATAGAAGCCGCGTTCTATATATTAACTTATTCACTTGTTTTTAATTCAAAAAAATATTCACAGTTTTTTCTGAACTATATAGGTAATAGTTGTAATCTTATTTTGAAAATAATACTACATTATAGAGCATTCAAATAGTTTCTTTATACATTTGAAATGATTCTAATATTGTATTTATTTTTTTTTAGTTTAATAATTGCAGAACAATGTTGTTGAAGAAGCTATGTGCTAATTAATTAGCAGCGGTTTTATTCATGGTTTTAAGAGCCTTTCCACCCCTCCTTTGTAGCGCCCATCCACACTGGTCCTCATCCTTCGCTCGAACTTAGTTTTTTGCACGAGATTGTATATGTCCTGTGCAATTTACTTCTGCAATTTACGGATGAATGCGTTGAGTTTATAGGTACATGTGTCTATGATTTTTTTTAGTCTCGCTGCACCCCCTTCTGCAGAATGTTCTACTTGAATTTGTTTATTTTCTCTGTGCTATCACGTGAAAAATAGTTGTTTTTTTTTTTTATTCTTCTCAGAATCATATTTAAAACATGCCTTTTTCAACTCCAACATTAGAAAATGTATCATGGTGGTGTACCATCAAGAAATAAAATATATTTGTCATTTAAGTGAAAACCATAGTACATCGATCATGAGTTTGGAAAATATTATAAGTAATTGGAAGAATTATAAATGTAAGACTAAAGGAAAAAGTGTGAACGATTTTATGATTTCAAGTTCAATCGTAAATTAGTATATAAGCATATATCCTAAATGGCTTTGCAGTATCAATCGATAAAGACAGCACACGTCGTGATAACTGAAAGGTGTTGGGCAGAATAACTTCAATACGAAGTCAAAAATTATACATGTTATAGATATAACGCATGCATTGTTTTTCTCGCAGCCATACGTAAATAAAATTGTATTAAACATTTAAAACTAATTCCTATCCTATGTAATACACATACTGTGGTATATATGCATTCAGCAAAAGGGAAGTTTGCTTTTCAGAGCAACCTTGTAATTTAATTTCAAATAATGTGGCTAGGAAGGCAAGTTTTAGAAAATACGTTAATTTATTGCTTTAACTATATATTTTTAACCATATTTAAATACAATTATGTCAAACAACTCAGCTATATATGAATTAACTTACACAGCAAAATTATTTATTGATTGAATGGAAAACATGTACAGAATAAGGTGTATTTGTAAAGCAAAGAAATGAAATTGAAATTAAAAGCTTTACCATACAAAGTCTTCAAAAATTGTTTATTCATAGATACTTAAGAGAATGATATTGCCATAAAAAAAAGTCATTTAAATTGTGAAATACATACATGATAAAAGGGTGTAAACGTGAAAACTATAAAATATAAACAGATAGAAATGTAAAAGTACATACAAGGAAACTTTATAAATGCGTGTGACCGTCAGTTTGGACACAGATACAAAAAAGCAGTACGAAAAGTAATGATTTAAGAACCCTTACAATAAAAGCATAAGCTTAAGAAAAAAAAAAGGTTTCGGAAGACTTCAGGACTGGAATGCGTGCAAATAAGATTTCAAAAACAACAGAAAAATACTGCTTTACGAACAAAAAATATTAAAAACGTTGATTTGCTGTCTTTTTTAGTATCTGTGTTTACTTTTTTGTATCGTTTTCTTTGTCCCCGAGGCTCAATCACTGCTTTTTATTACCTTCAAAAAATTTTTCGTCTCCAAATTTGTGTATTTCTTATTTATTGTGTATTTTTTTCTCTTTATATCGTTCATATCATATATTTCATATCATGCCTTACGAAATGTTTTAATTTTTAAAGAGTGATGTATACCTCTATTACAAAATCACAGAGATCACCATTCATTTTGTTGTTCATTTCTGACTTCTTCTTTTTTATTGTTCTGTCTTTTCCTCTATTAATTTTATTGACTCTTTATCTTCTCATATTACTACAAATAAGTTTTTCTTCTTTACTTACTGACTTTTTAACCGGATAACTTGATGTAACAGCTTCATGTCTCTATCTTTAAATCCATGCCTGTATGTTTTGTTGTTGATTATTATAATATCTACCGACGAACTCCTAAAACTGTTTCGTATCTTCCATATTGTGATACTTATAGGCCCGCATTATGTTGGGATTTACTGTTTTTCATCTACGTATCCGTATCTTTGTTAATACCTCCAAAATATGTTTGTCCTACTTAATCTCCTTATATTTTATAACATGTTTCCTCGATATACATTTGCTCTTACACCACTACTCTTGATTACTTCGTCCTCGACTCTATGTTAACTTGAATTTTCAGGTACAGTTAAGGCATCAATGTTTACAATATAGTTTAGTTGGCATATATTATTTAACAGAATACAGAGGGCGTTGCAAACAGAGGAGTAAGGAAATTTTTTGTCCAAAACTGCAAGATTCAGTAAAATATGACGTTGGTAACTGCATATGGGTAGAGTCAGCTATGAGAAGAGCGATTAAAATTTTAATCTGTTAAAAATATCGGAGAACATGACTACTATTTTTCTTATTGCGTGGTGAAGGTATCAAGCGGATATGAAAAGGCCAACATTATTGGCTGATAAGCAGAAAAGTATGATTTTCTGATAAAATATAATGCATAATCTATATTTTGTAATGGGGATATACTGTTTTTGAAAGAAACCTTATCATATTTAAACAAATTTTTCCACACCATACATTTTGTAGCGGTAAAAATCTTCCATAAATGTTTATAACGACTACAATAGGTATGTAAGCAAGTAATTAATATATATTATATCATGTTACATACGCGGTTTTCTAAGTGGAGGCACGCAGTATCAATACTAAATACCCGTATAATTCACCAATAATTATCAATTATTAAATTTTATCATCGATTAAAAATCATTTTTTTTCAAACGCAGTATATTACGACAGTTCAAATTGTAAGCGAGAATAAAAAAAATCTTCCCTGAATGTGGTTCGAACACACAGCCTCCTGTACACTATTTCCGTTCTCACTTACGATTCGTACTGTCATAATATAGCGGTATTTAAAATGAATTATTTTTAATCAATGTTCAGAATTACTAATTGCCATTTATTATCGAATAATACGGGTATTTAGTGTTAAAAGAAGCCTGCGTGTTTTCACTTAGATAACCGCGTTAGAAATATGATATAATATATATATATATATATGTATATATATACATATATATATATATTAATTACTTGCTTGCATACCAATTGTAGTCATTATTAACATTTGAAGTCCTCAACAAGCAATTCAGAATCACTTTTATACACGAATCATTCAGGAAATTTCACAAAACCAACCTAAAACGTGTTTCCAAGTTCAAAAAATTTTGTAATATTTTTATGGTAAGTTACGCCCAGGCATGCTCTTCCAGATGTAAAGAGCTTTATTCTAAAGACACAAATACGATCCATTCCACTAGTGAAAATACTTTATACCAGGGTTGAAAGTGCAATATAACTATCAAGAATACCACATAATTCAATGCTCATTAGAAAAGTATTTTAACGTCAAGTGCATGAAAAATATCTCTAGAGCCGGAAGCTACGATAGTAAGTACGCTAATAACGGTATAATACTTTTCTGTGCGTAGAAAATGCAATTTTTTACCAGGGAGAGAATGTGGCAATTTCACCCATGAAATAAAGGGAAAAAGAAGTAGTTTTGGCGGACGTATGCATTAGTATAATGCATGCAAGAGCAAAAGTAGAGAATATCTAAGATCTCAGGAATTTCATCTACTGAAGTAAAGCCGAGGGTAAGAACCATAAATTTAAAAGCTTTTGTACTTGCTTTCGTGGGGTGTATGCAATTTTTGTACCTTGCGGAAAAAAAGGACCTATCTTTGTTCTTCGTAGGGAGACAAAAGAACCTACATTGGCTAAACAGCGCAAAAAAAATTTTTTTGCCTAAATTAAGTGATTACTTAATAATCAAAAATATGCATATGTTTTGTTGTATTATTTGTGTTTTTCTTACAAAATAAACGAACTTAAGAGATCACTTAACAAAATACTTGTTTGTATAAAATACTTCCGATTGAATATTACTGAATTTTTTCCCCGCCATGAAAATTCGTAGAGATATATCTTCATCGATTTCTTGCAAATAAATTATTAATTTGTATTATAAATTTATTTTATAGAGATATTTAGAAAATTCCTAATATCATTGATACATACAAGTTTATTATAAAATATTAATTAACGAAATACCTTCGAATAGTTGGATACGCTGTTATCATTGAATTTAACACATATTGCAATAAGGAATGCGTACACACTTTGTAGTATTGTCTCATATGGGTCTTCACTGTTTTCATGAGAAGATAGAAAAGCTAATAAGTGAGGCATAGATGTCTCGACATTAAGGAAGTGGGTGACTGCTAGTGGGCAATAAGAGATCCATATGCATACTAACATTGCTATTCCAAACTTAGATTGAACATTGTTACTTTGTTGAAGTAATAATACACATTGTTCCATTAATGACACGGGTGGCGTACCAATGTTTGTTGCAAGCAGGACGGCCAGAAGTTGTTCTTTGAGATTAATATCTTCAATAAGTGCATGAGACAAAGCAACAGCAGAAAACCAATTAGAAAGCGGTTCCAGCGAAAATAAGCCCCCACAAATCAAAGACCCTGAAACATATCATGTTTTAAAATTATATTAAATGGAAACTACTCTAAAAGCGTCTATATGCTAGCATATGTTATCATTATTTTAAAATTAAGATTGTGACAACAGTGCACTTTTTGAGTTAAATATTAAATATGCATATTATGTTAAGTACACATGATTGATTTGACCATAAAAGAGGAATTTTTCACTAACTTCTTATTTATTGTTGTTCAAGTAATATAGAAGCAAATGTAATTTCAGATAAACAGCTCCTGTTTTAGTATTTCTTCCGAGTGTAGAATATACACAAATCTTATAGAGCCAAATGAGTATTAGATACCCCAAGAATTCGAACAATCCTGTTGATATTCATTATTATCATAATTTTTTGTATGTACCTTAACTCTTCCTCTTTTGATACCTACGAATTCATATGGGTCAACATATTCTTAGGTAAAATATTATATAAAATTATTGTCATGTGATTCTTGAACAAGTCAGATTTTAACTCATAAAAGGCATCCACATTATTTACATCAAAAAGGTTTGGATTACGTGTACTAAGATTAGAGAACTACTAAAAATTATAAATGATAAAAAAATCTTGAAAGCAGAAAAATAAGTTTGGATTAGAAACGACAGATTCAGCAGTTCTTTAACAGTACTATATTGCAGAAAATGCAGAAAATCTAAAAAAATGCGTTCGGCCAGCAAAACATTTTTACACTTATATATGGGGCATTCCACGCCAACTTGGAGCAAAAAAAAATTTTCTTCTCTTTAAACTTGGGGAATAGATAGCACTTGATAAGGAAACATTATCCTAATTTTTTCAGATTTTTTCACCCACGCAATGACCTTGCATGACCTTCCAAAGTTTGAGATATTTTCTTCGACCCTTATATTTCGCATATTCTTGCGAAAAAATGGTAAAAAATAAAATGAAGTAAGTGTGTTATTTCATAGATTTTTTTACCGTAGAATACACTAAGAATATTTAAACAATATTTAGGGGTAGTTTTTACTTTATTTTAAGAGTTAAAAAGGTTAAACTAAAATTTCCCGAAAACGCCGTTAAATTTTTTTTCATTTTTTCTTATTTGTTAGCTTTTAAGATTTTGGCGGCCATATTGGATCCGCCATTTTGAATTTTGTTAATCTGACCACAGATTCGTAATCAGCGACCTCGAAAACCTTATAAAACATCTTGATCTTGGTTCAATATGTCTTTACCTATTTACTAGAACAAAAAAGTATCAGAAAATTCTGTTTTTTGACCTTTAGCGCCGTCTAGCACCCATACAAACACTTCGCCCATGTTTCTACGACAACCATTAAAAAGTACAAAAAAAACAGCTAACAAATAAAAAAAAAATAATAAAAAATATAACGTCGTTTTTGAGAAATTTAAGTTTAAACTTTTCAACCCTTAAAATAAGGGTAAAAACTACCCCCCAATATTGTTTAAATATTCTTATCGTATTCTACGGTAAAAAATCTATGAAATATCACACTTACTTTATTTTATTTATTTCCATTTTTTTGCAAGAATATGCGAAATATAAGGGTCGAAGAAAATATCTCAAACTTTCGAAGGTCATACAAGGTCATTGCGTGGGTGAAAAAATCTGAAAAAATTAGGGTTTGCTCTAAGTTGGCGTGGAATGCCCCATATATTACATTATATCTAAAGAAGTTCCTCAGAAAATATTAAGACAATGTATTTCCAATTGGACCCCCAACTTTAGCATACAATGCAGATCAGGTAAGAAGGTCACTTGTTTTACTCATCTAAAAATCTGTGCGCGATCCCTACACTGCAACGTAAGACAGTCAACTGTAAAGTTATGGACAGAGAAAGAGATGCAGAAACAAATGATAAGAAATTGTACTTTGATTAGGTTTTGATACCTATTGCTTGTATTCTATAGAAAATCAACGTTTTCTTTTAATTTTTGTTCAATTTATGTAAAAATCAGCTTGTTAATGCAAAGTCAGGCTTGCAATTGAATGCCCTGATATAGTATTTATCAAGGTTGATGTATCCCACTGTATTGTCAATGCAGCAGGTTTTACAGATTTTTATGTCCCCTGCTCCTCTCACGCTCGTACAAAAACATAAACTTTGGCAGTTCTCACGGCCATTATTTTTTTTTTTTTAATCATACAAGGACTATTACGCTATTTTGTAGTATTCAATAAAATCAGTAAATATTTTTGTAATATATATCTTCAGAAGTTTATAATTTTTTTGTGTAATGAATGTAATTAAGGCACAAAAAAACAAATTTTTGTATACGCATCCACATTAAAGTTTTGGAAATAAAAAGGTAAAAACATTGATACTTTGCCTCCTAAGAACCCTAGCTTTACAAAATTTAAACAGAGATCTTGTTAGATAAAAATATATCTGTATGCAAAGTTTCATTAAGATTTCATAATTATTTTGATTTTGGATACAACTACCTTGAAAATTGATTTACTGTAGATCCTATCTGTTATTATTGGTTTTTTACATAATGTAAAAACAATAAAATAGACCCTGATGATTAATTAAAGCTCTTGACGGCAGGTAGATATTCAAATTGCGTACGAAAGTATTCTATATATTCAATGGATTGAACCAGTTTAAGGATCTTCTTCACTACTTTTGTGTCGGTTTACAATTAAAAAAAAAAGTGTTTGTGGAGCAGATAAAAATGTTTGACGACCGTCGTAAACTGCAATAATTTTCCATGCTTATTTAAGGTGGCATGTAAAGCATCAAAGAGGCCAAATAAACAATTTAAGGAATCATGGGACATGTGGTAGTTGAATAGCGTAAAGGACACATTATACATTTTTGATTAAAATACACAAAAAAAAAGCCGTATTTCGTGCCAGCCTGTGCCAGCTGACTCCACAGTACTAAATATTAAGACGGTTTCTCCTTGGTAACATACCTTCTCAACACCTGTATATCTACATTGTATAAAGATTTGTGAAGATATACAAATCCTCCTCCACTACTATCCATACCTTTTCCCACGTTTCATACTAAAATTTCGAAGAAACATTAAAATAGAGGCACGAATATGAAAGACGTACTAAGGTTTAGTTCAAACAAAAAAGTACATGGTCATGTACGTTAAGATAGCTTAACATTAAATAATCAAACATTTGGAGCAGAAAAAAACATCTATTATTAAGATACTGAAAAGTAAAAACGGATAAGGGAAACAGCAATAAGAACATAATAAATATGGAATTAAAATTAACTTACTGAGATAAAAAATCCTAAGAAATAAAAAGCAAAGACTTAAATAGTTACAAAAAAAAATGCAAGTATAGTGATAAAAATAGAAAAAAAAAGTATTCTAGATAGTATGATGAAATAGATACTGAGACAGAGATTTGTTAATATGGTAACAAGATAATAAATGATATGAAATTTGTATCCTAACCGAGTAAAGGGAGAGGAGACATAACCAAAAAAAAATGGGACAAAAAGTAGAGTTACTGTAAAGAAATCAACAGAGATGATAATCTTTAAAATTTAATTGTAGAAGCATGTGTCGCAAATAAAAAAATTGTGATGCAAACATAAGAATACATAATAAAAAAAGCAGATAAATTATTACAATCAAAAGAGGCAAAATATGTAATGTAAGGGACATCAACTTATAGAAAATACATATGCGAAATTAAATGAGTGGACTGTAAAATTTGTGTCTTCATACGCCAGGACCTAGAGCAGAGAATTAACAATAGGGCTATGAAATGATGCACATGAGACTTATAGTTATAATAACACTCACAAAGAACTTTGTATAAATCACAATATATGATAATAAATCACTTTGTGTCGCAAAGTGATTTTGTCACAAGTGAGCATTAAGAACCCTGATCAATCAAAGCTCTCACTAGAACTTTACTCGAGTAATCGGTAGAACTCACATAAATCCCAGCAGTAGCAAGAAGAAGACCAGGGGATTAGAGAACACCACTTATTTCACTGAAACAAGATTGTACATTAACACCAAAATCAGTAGATAACGTAAATTTATCTCTTTTAGAATTACTGCCGAAGGTTATTGCCTGACTTCCTGAATTGGGTGGTCTAACCTCGGGTGGTGAAGGTGTCTTGGTGTCTCTAGGTATCATGGTATGATGCTTTTGTCCACAGTGTTGGCAAGTGCAAGCGGAAGTACATTTTTTATTCTTATGTGGTCCGAAACAATTGGCACATAGTTGTGTTCTCAGTAAAACATTCCACTTCTCTTTCCAAGAGAAGGATTTGAAAGAAGCTCACAAAGGAAGTTTGTGTTCTAACTGACGACAAGGACAACTTACTTTCGTGGCAATTACAGTTTTATGGGAACAAGATGACTTATTCACCTTGACAGTTTGATTGGTACGGCTACTTACTTGTTTACTGGTGTACGACTCAAGCGTTAGGGTTTGTGAAGAGATAAACTCACGCAACTGCCTCATAGTGGGAGGACTACTGCTACTTCTTAAAACCTTTTGCCGATCTCGATTTGTATGAAAGTCGAATTGACTAACTACTAAAGCAATAAATAAGTCAGCATCACCTATATTTCTTTCCAATGAAATAAGAGGTACTAGTGGACTAAGCATTTCTTTAGATAATCTCTTGATTTCAGGACAAGAATTACCTTTCATTGCTTGACAGCTAAGCATAGAAGAGGTATAAGTAATAATGAGACGACGTTTATTGTAATAATACTGTATCAAGGTATCCCAAACTTAAGTACTATTTTCATCAGTAAGGGGAATATTCTTGATTAAATCCGAAGGCTCACTTTTCAGATGCACTTTGAGGTGTTGATACTTTATGATATTAGGGATCTCCTGTTTACTATGAACTATTGCCCTGAATACATCACGAAAATTTTCCAAAGAAGTAAAGTCACCTGAAAAACATACGAGGTCGATAGTAGGTAAAGATGAGGTAGCCAGACCTGGATTCAAGTTAGGTGGTGGTAAGTAAGTAGGATTAGCCGAATCACCAAGACAATAAGAAATCTTCAAAATCTCGCTGCACCGTATAAAATTTGTCCTCAACTACATCAAAAAATTTCTCTTTTAAATAATCATGAGTTATTGGCAAGGGAGACAACTGCATAATATCAGCATGAATTTCTTTAAATGATTCATATGCTACTTGAAGTTGCTTCAGTTTAGAGGACGCCTGACCCCTCGTCATTCGATTTTGTCCCATTTTCTTAAAATTAACAAAGGCATTAGTAATCTTGTTTAAATGCCTGAGTTGTTCTTCCTAAAGTGATTCCATATTTATATAATTTAAATCAAACAACCAGGTAAAACAATACTACCCAAGCTTCAAGAAAACTATCTGTGGTACAAATGAGCGAACTCCACTCACACAACAGACAAAATTATGCACAATTCAAGCAAAGACGTCAAATGGAATCAATGGCAATGAAATACAATTAATATATACAATAATAAATTTACCTAATACAATGTAAATACAAATATTTCAACAAAAACGCTTAAAATCGACTTGAATTTGTGAAGTCACACTGAGATGACAGCAGCAGCCGCAGCGGCAATAAATAGCCAGCAGCGCAGGCAGCAGAACTCTCATGCCAGCAGAACTGGCGGCCGCGAGGACAAGGGCCCGCAGGACAGGCAGGCAGCAGCAACAAGCAGCACGACAGAGGCCCGCTGTACAGGCAGCAGCAACAGGCAGCAGCACAGCTGCACGACGAAGGCCCGCAGAGCAGGCAGACAGGCAGGCAGTACTGAAAGCCCTGGCTGCCGCGATGAAGTAAGAGTCCTGCAGAACAAGCAGTCAGGCAGCTTTCAAAGCCCTGGCTGCCGTGATGAAGCAAGAGTCCTGCTCTGCAAGCGGGCAGCAGCAGCAGGCGGTAGTGAGGCACTACACCTAGTAATGGCGGCTACCACACGGTCTACCGTCGATGAGATGCAAACCCAAGATGGCGAGTCACTACTTGCCTGTGCACACCGCTCACGACACACTCTGCTGTACGACGAAGGCCCGCTGTACAGGCAGCAATGGCTGACACTACTGCTCCCCATCGTAACACAATGCTGACTCGAAGTAGCGAACGGCTATAAGCTCGTGCATGATGTACTGAGCAAGCCAGCAAACACCAAGGCCTCCTTGCCACACCACGCAATTGCGTGTGTGTTAGAAGGAGAGCACTATATATGTACGGCCAGAGCACCGTCGCGCTGTCCGGAGTCCGCATCGCACCCAAAGTAAAGCCATAATGGCGTAATTTTGTGACACCACGTGCCAACAAAAATCCGCAGCCCAATCATCCTCTACTCTGATCCGGCTCGAAGGACCATGTGCGAAATTGAATGAGTTAACTGTAAAATTTGTGTCTTTGTACGCCAGGACCCAGAGCAGAGAATTAACAATAGGGGCTATGAAACGATGCACATAAGACTTATGGTTATAATAATACTCACCAAGAACTTTATATAAATCACAGTCTATTCTAATAAATCACTTAAAACTAACATTCCAATAATTTGGTCACTTTTCGTATCTTTTGTATTCAGGTGATTAAACTTAATTTGAGTATTACCAATTATGTAGGTGCAAAGGCAAGGTAGTAACGCAAGACTACCTGCTTGCTTATGCAGGCGAGGCGGACTACGCGCAGCAGCGACGAGCCACTCGATGTGTGTACATAGCTCGTGCGATTGGCTGCAGTTTAAAGTCCGAGTAAACTTACGATTGGTTGCAATCTATTAATAAAAATAACGGCGCTAACATCTAAACTCAAAACCAATACATTTAATTTACAAAAATACACAAACATCTATGAAGATCTGAAGACAATGCAAATAAATAAAAGCATAATGTTGTTAATACAAACTCACTAAAAAAAGAAATTTAAGACTTTTGATACTTAAATAGCAAGTAGATGAATTTCTGTATTAGTGTAAAAGATATACAAACATAATCGATGATATTACAGCTGGCAATTATGTAGCGCTCGGGCAAACTATAAATTCATAAGAGTAAAATACATTTTAGACACTGATAGGAAAGTACAGCATGTCAAAGGGAATGAAAAATGTTTGTATTCATGCAAGCAATGTATGATATTCGTCATAGTTTTCTGTTTCGAGTCTTCTTGTATATTGACTTTAAAACTATATTTTTTGTATCAGTCTCAAATTAAATTGTTGACACTATTAAACATGAAAAAAAAAACTTTTACAGTTAAGCAAACAAAGGCAAAAAGGTATATGTAAGAGAAAAAATTTAAACGCAAAATCGATGTTTCTATTTTATTTCTTTAAAATTTTTTTTTATGTATAAGATATGGATGTTTCAGGTATTGATATAAAAAAAAAATACTTTGACTTGAAAAGAGAAAAAATAAATCTCAGGAACCAAAAATTTTTGCTCTTAGAGCTCTTATCGTACTGAAAACTCATTCATGTATCGATGTGATCTGTGCGATGTCTTTATAGCAACTGACTTTACATACAACCAGCACTTTATTTTATACATTTTTCAGTACTAACTGTGTAAATTGGTGTGACTCAAATTGCCACTTGATTAAAATATGTAGACTTATTTACTACTCTACTTGCAATTTTTTCAACAGAGGGCGTCGGATTTATTGATTTGGAGACTTCAACAAACAAATTTCAACGCTTACAGCTGTTTGGAAGGGGCAAGGTAAGTATGAATAAATTTAACGTACATGAATGAATGTCAACGCAGAGCGCAGTTTAGTTTATTACTTGGTATCAAACATTACAGATACGCAAGTACAGCAAGCTTGAGTTGTGAAAATGCATTTATTCAAGGATGATAATGTAATAGAGATCCAAGGTTTTCTTGGCGCATCGCGACAGTTTTTAACGAAAGATGTGGTGGTAGTGTCTCTTATGAGCCCTGTGATTAATCAATGGATTGCGCGTCTTCCATGCAATTTTTCTATCTTACCTGACGATGTTCGTAGGGAAAACGATCGCTAGTCGACGCGAGAGCATGGGCTTTGCTGGTTCGAAGGTGATTGTTCTATCAGGCACGTTAAGATTTTTAGCAATTTTTTTTTTTTATGTAATTCAAGAATATCATGAATGATCAATAAACACTGATCTCTCGAAAGTGTAAATTTATTGTTTATCGCACTACTCATACATTTATTGAAAATAATTATTTAAACTTAGTGATGATCATTTTACCTAACGTTTAGTTAATAATGCCTATGTATACACTTGAATTTGGGCTTCATACCATTCCCGGCTGTTACAGTGTATGTATTGAACAAATTTGATTAATACACTTTTAACACTTATTCTATGTCCTTCATAATATACCCAACTATATCATTTAAGAGTTCTTTCAATCTTTTTACACTTTTTTTTGTTTAAGCGTAACACTACCTTCACAAGCACCATCGTTTTCACTAAATGTTTTTATTTTAACGACTTCATCACCAAATCGGTCGATCATAAATCTTAAAGTACATGCTGATCAGCGAATTTCTTTATCCCTTAAGTCTTCCAATTGACCTAGGAAAAAATTTTCGATTGACGTTATTATCTTTGAAGTCATTCCAGTCATATGGGTAGCAAAACTTCACGCCTGAAAAATCTTGAGAAAGCAGCCGAATGAACGGGTAATAGTTGTAGGATGCTGAGTGAATACCCAGATCAGGCTCGAATCCAATTAGCACTTTTTTTTAACAGGCACTTGGATACACGGTACATTACACCACCAACTTGTAACTTTCTCATGATTGCACGTGTAAATTGAAATGGGTATAAGATGAGAGCTAATAGATCTACGCTCGCTGTGAGAGTTAGCACAGTTGTGAACAATACGTTTGGTTTATTCATTCAATCGGTCGCCCTCGTCTTAGTCACTCGCAGTCCAATGATATTTAATATTCGAGTCGAAAATACAAGAGGTCATATTTTGTCTAAACTAGATGCGTTGAATATGTCATTAGAGACGAGTGCGAGTGATAAGGATGTTAAGATTAGGTTTCGGTTCATAGTATGAAATAGTGGAATATCGTGTATCTCGGATTACCTGATCTCCATTGATATCTTAGTTATGTTTAAATTTTGAGTACTGTAAAACATCCTGTTGCTGAGATGATATTTCTCATCTTATCGTTTAATATCAAGTGACAGTGCGTGAGATAATTATTTTTTTCTTCACCGAGCTTATATATTTGAGTCATTGGTTTGCCTGTTGCAATCAGGGGTGGGGGGAGGTAGTCAACCTTTCACGTGATTTTAAATATAATTTGATGCTGCTTTTTTTCACTGTTCTGTCGCGGTAGAGGTGATGGAGATAAAAAATCGTATCTTGCCGACTCATTGAGTGAGTACATGCAATTCAGTTTGGTTTGTGTCGTTCGCTCGGTCAATTTGACAGTGTCGTTAAAAGTCCCTCTGTGAATATGGCTTTGAGTGCAAACGGTGCGTCTGCAGGTTTGTCTAATTATAGTAGTGCTGTAAAGTATAGTGGTCATAGCATTGCACTACCTAACCTGTTTGCAGTCACAACTTATGCTCTCAATAGATCGAATACGAAGAGGGTCGTTGTTGGTTGGGCACCTTTTGACGGATCCTACAAGATAGTTATAGAACTGTGCAGTTCAGGACCACCGCTAAAATATGTGACCCTAGACAAAAATAGCTTGGAGCTGTTGTGTTTGCATGTAGAAGAATTTACGTCATATTTTAGAGATTCGTACTCTTGCATACAGTCGCAATTTGGTAAATTTCGAAAAAATATTTACCACGACATGACATAAATTTGGCCCTTTTCTTTGGTTCAAAAACTATTGCCATTGATGAGTTCCTGGTCATAGACGAGTAAGACGAGTCGCAGAGTAACACCGAGCACATTGATGATGAGGCCGATGCGCAGCAGCAGATCCCAGTTAGTAAGAAAAAGAAGCAAGAACATGCCAGTGTTGTAATGAAGGAGACAACATTTAGAGATTTGAAGAGTCTTCGAGAGTGCGTCGATGCTCATATGAAAAATCTTGACAAACGCGTTTTAGAGGTGAACCGTATCATCAACTTTATATGTAATTTTTTCAAAGATGAATTAAGTTTTTTGAAAAAGGTAAAATTAAAAATATTCTCTCCAACTCTGATTCATTAAGCCAATTTATAATTGTAATACGGAGACGATAGCTAAGCATGTACACTATAATATGCCTGCAACTATCTAAACAATTAAGGAATTTAATATTATGATATTGTTGAAAATAAGTGATTTTGGAATGTGTGTTGTAGCTTAAAATTTGTTCAACGAATTCCTCGCTGAATAGTAACTCTAATTTTACTAACTTTTTTATAATTCCTAGTGTAACATTTTTGTACACCGCAAGTATAATATATGTAAAACTTACGAATAAAAATTATACAGCTAAACTGAACACTCGATAATGTTTTCTTCTCACATCTCGTAAATCTCCCCTGGAGCTTGGAGTCGATGAGAGTTGCACTGTTCCCAACTACATATAACCCGTCCTAATATTCTGCCTCTCTCGCCCGCCTCAACAACATCCTATGCAATGACTCGTCTACAGAAACCTTTACCACCGCCTCCTCTCATTCGCTCTCTTGCCCCCACCTCAACAAGTCGACAAAGCCAGCATCATTCGATACGCGTATTGATAAGACGGACCAGGCATAGTATTACTTGCACTAAGCGTTTTACACAATGTGCTTGCGCTTGCCTCAGATAAGTGTAAGAAGTAATACATTAGAGAGAGCAAGCGCATCATACTTCTGGGGGTCGCGTCTCGAGCGTATTTAATGATGATTATACACTTGTATTAACAAATGTTTGGACCTCGGACTTCACGCATGCGGGTAGGGCAGAGACCATAGGCCGATAATGTAACTGAGATACTTACCTTCAGTTCACACTATCGGGAATCCGGAGGGAGCTCATGCTATAGCACGGACTCAATCACACATGGGGATCCGGAGTATGGCTGTCGGAGTAAGGAGGCGGAAGTAAGCGTCTGCTCGTCTCATAGCGCGAGGTTGACCACGGCCGATAATACTGCTTGTTGATCGAGTTGAGCCGATACAGTAGGGCTAATACGGCACTAATACGGCAACCTGAGTAGGAGTCCGTGCTATATTATAGTACGGGGAAGCTCGGCTCCCGGGTAGGGGTAATCCGGCACTAGTAGGGCTGCCGGAAAACTGTTCCAGAACCGGCCTAGCTACACTACTACTTTATAAAATTATAGTAAAGCCAGCTGCCGCCTTTTCACAAATTTCTTCAATGGATAATTCTAATCTCGTGCAAAGCCAAATTTTATTCAGCAAATAGTCTTGTAGATTCTCGTACAGTCCTTGTACGCGTATACTCATTGCATTTGGCATTTCACTACGTGTTCGAGCATAAGTAAATATTGCAACGAACACTTTTCGAATTCTTGTAACGTACGACTAGTCTCTGATCTCGAAGCAAGCCACTTCCACGCGCCATCCTTCAGACACAACTCGTCAGTACCTAAAGTTGCTGCATCGGACCATCCATGGAGATTTTGAGTATTTTTTAGCTCGTTAATTCAGGCCCTTGACTGCTCCAGCCCTTTATTACCATAAAACTTCCTTATGGCATTCTGAATACCTGCCATGGGTAAAAACTGCTGCGAATTGTTTCCACCTCCTCCTTGGAGCTGCTGCAATACCACTATTTGTCTCTCAATAACTATTTCTATTCCTTGAAAAGCTGGCGTTCAGTCTTTAGGTGCCTGTAGAGGCTGTATACCCTGTTTTTCTGCTTGTAACTGTTGTGTTAGTCCCTGTAATATATTTATTTGCTTCTTGAAAGCTTCACAGTCTTTCTGGCACCACTGCTTTTGTCGTTCGACTTTGTCCAAAGCTTTATCCTTACTTTATTTTGTCGATATCTCACTTCTAAATTGTTAACTACCAAGCCAAAATTAATTTGAGAAAGTCGTAAGATTTTACAATTTACGTCAACTGAATTATTTTGTGAAATTACAGTAAAGCACAGATTTATTAAATACAAATAAATAAAGTACACATAATAATACGTAGCACACTGTCTATCGTCACACGCAAAAAAAGGACGAACTCGCCAACCGAACTCTAATCAGCATCTGACTGTCGGTATCGCTCTACGAATCTATTTATTATAGTCTTAGTCTACCTTTTCCTCTACTATAACTATTCCACCACTATATCTTCTTCCGTTTAGCATACCACACTCCACATACACATATCGACTAACTTACATATATGTTGATCTCTTATTCTTTATCCTCTAACAGTAGATTTGTAGCCATAACAGTACCGGGACTCTCATTCCCAGTCTCATCATGTAAGATATATATGACGGCGTCATGTGCAACACTATAAAACGCTTTAGCTATGTCTAAAAAAATAAAATCTACTTGATTGCCCTTATCAATTTCTTCGACACATTGTTAGTAAGGGATACAAGATTTGCAACCGTAGAGCGCCCTTTTACACATTTATGTTGCTTACAGCAAATGAAGAGAAGCCATACTGAAGAAAGTCTTTGGTAGAGAAGTGTAGCTAATATCTATTGTATGCAACTGAGCAATGTGATAGGTCTATAGTGAGATTACGTAAGGATCACCTGACTTGTGTATAGAATAAATAGAAGAAGATTTCCAGGTATGAGGAAGAATACCTAGTTCTGCAGATCTATTGAATAGGAATGTTAGTGGTAGTGAAAGACTGGATAGGAAGCTCTTGGCAAAGATAAAGGGAACGAGATCCGGACCAGTCTGGGAAGATATTTCAGGACAAGAGGTGGCCTGCTTGATATCGTGAGAAGTGAACGTAGTTATTATTAAGGCTGTTAGAAGCTGTGGCTGGAGTGGTATTAAGTGTATATTGAGAAAAAAGGTGGAAAAATTATTTGTAAAAAGTTAGGCTTTATCTATTCGGATTGAAGTACGTATTCTTAATACAAGCTACGCAACAGCCTCTTGCATTTGGCTCTTAGTATCTTCTATGTTATGTAATCAAGTTATCGTAAGAAGTTTTACCATAATTGGTTTTCCCACTGCTTTTTAGCCACTCATTGAATCAGTATAGTAGAAAACTAACGATGGGGCTAAAAATCAGGAGAACGCCTTAGCGAAATATACTTATTAACTAGATTATTCAGTATGTGATAAAAATAGTCAACGCAATAATCTTATGACTTATTTACAAAAGTATGAGATCATTAGATCATCAGCAGCTCCCTCCTTATACTTTCATGATCACCATTCTTATAGTTTCTATAAAATTATATTGTTTTCGCCACTTTTGCTTCAACGTCCTTATTGATAAAAAAGGCACTGCACTTATAATGTTTGTCTGTTGGAAGTAGCTGTTCTGGATCTCGATGTTATATAATAGAAGATTCTGTAATATTTTTTAGGACTATATAAAATTTTGTTAGTCAATTAACTTTTTTTCTAAGGGTTTTTTTTTTTATATGTAAAGCAACGTTAAATTAATACTTTCACACAATTTTTCAAGTTGTTTTAGAAGTAATATTGTGCTTAGCATGAAAAAAAAGCATGCAAGACTTCCATTATCGGATTCAAAATTCACGTATTAATTTTGCTGAAAAAATTTGATGCAATACATAATCTAAATATAATTCAAGAGATTGACCACATTAACGACGACGAACCAACCCTGCGAGACTTTTACAAGTGGTTTCCAATATTATTCCAGGAAAGCGTGCTGTCAATGGTGACGCTTAGTAGTCTGATGGAATTGTAAGGGGTAATTTGACATCCATTAAGAGTTGATGCGATATCATCCAGTGAGCTAAACTTGCTGATCATAATTTTTGTACCAAACCAAGCCACTACAAATTTTTTGATGTTGATACCAATGCCATTTGTTCGGAACAAGGCCGCCACACTCTTTAAGTCAGCGTTAACCTCGCCGATAACTTTTTTGAAGTTGTTAATCTGGTCCATCGTGCTAGATTTTGAAGTCGTTAGCATAAAAGTGAAATTTGTAAAATTTTAAAGACCAAGGAAGCATTATTTATAAATATGAAAAAAAGAAAAAAAGCTGAGTATGCTACCTTGGAGTACACTTGACGATCTACCAAGCAATCCCGAGAAGTGCTGCTCACCTGCTGCACTTTGACTGCCTGCGCTCGATCAGATAGGAAACCTAGCATCTACGTAGAGGCTAGCTCCCAGATACCTAAATGACACAGTTTATTAGCAAGAATCAGGAAGATAATTACGTTAAATGCGCGGCAAAAGTTGACTGTGACTATTAATGTTACTCACTTTTTATCCATAGCGAGCCTGATGTCGTCAACAACCTTTATAAGAGCAGTGTGTGTGCTGTGGTGTTTCCTAAAGCCTGATTGCATAGATATCAAAAAATTGGAGGCCTCTACGTATTTGGGAGGTTGCCTGAGAGCAACGGCTTTTAGAATCTTGGATAGAGTACAGAGTACATTTATAGGGCGGAAATGATGGAAACTTGATGGAAGAAGTTATTTTGAAAGCGTCCTCCCAAACACCTTTTTCCATGCAGAGGGTAACTTACGTGATTGGAATAAACAATCGAATGTATGTAGTAGAACAGATAAATAGAGTTAGCATAGGTGGTTAAACGCAAGTTAGATGCAGGACTAGTTGGGGTAAAATGGGGTACATGGGTGGAAGGGAGGGTCCTGCACCGCAGGGTGACCCGGGGGTGGGCTTCGTGGGTGCTCTGAGTAGGTGCGGGACTACTTGGGCTAAGGTGGGGTACATGGGTGGAAAGAGAGGGTATGGTAATTGAGAGAAGATGGGGCATGGTGTTATGGGTTGAGGGTAAAAACAGGGATTTGGATAAAAGGGGTTATAGATTAGGTTAGGATCAACACCCTCCACACCGAGGTAGTAGAGGGTGCCCGTAAAAATCAATCCAAGTTAGTGTACGGGTAGAAATAATATTTAAAAAAAATGTAAGAGAATGTGCTAAATAATAGGCAGCACTCTTTTAATATAGCGGAGTGGAAGGTCGTAGAGGCCATAGGCATTAGACCTTAAGCTTTTTATGCTATAAGAAAGCTAAGAAGTCCAAGCATGCCTAAAATGGAACATATGATCGGCAAGCATTGATGGAAAGACAGGTGTAAACATCAACAGGAGTAGATTGGGTCCTACAAAATAATGGTTCAAATTTTCAAAATTAATGGTGCTGTCAATGCTGCTAGTCGTGCAAGGTGAAGCACAAATGCCGCGCATACATCTCCAAACTTCATTAGAGTTACGGTGATTGGCCAATTTTTTCATCTGAAAGGCATGCTTGGCACTGCTGTTTTCGTCTGATTTCGCAACCGTATGATATTAGACAACTATGGGCCAGCGTGCCTCTCCGTTACGAAAACATGAAGTGGAACTTACTCATCAAGTAAAGCAGTAAGGGTGCATGTGAGAAGATTCACCTTAGCATCAACATCTTATCAACCATGTATGCGACCCCTGTCAATACGCGCAAGCTCGCGCTAGAGAGTAGCCTAATCAGAGTTTTTGAAAGAGCGTCACGACACGACTTGTACTGGACCTACACGTACTACTACGTCTAATTCTCGTTGCAATATGTTGTGCCTAAAGATAGATCAGGCTTCAAAATGCCTAAAATTATTAACTCGAAAAACATTACTGTAGTCGATGGTTGTGGCAGATCGTCTCGTACGATGAGTTGTTGCAGAGACCAAAGCATTTAAATTAAAGGCAGCCAGTGAGTCACGAAAAGTGTTGCAAGATGTAGAATGGACTGGCCAATAAATATTTAAATCCCTAAGAAGTATAGATAGTCACATAAGACTTTGCAATTCAGGAAGGCATTCTTAACATCCATCCAGTCTCTGCATCTGGATGGGTTGTAGACGCAATAAATGATTTTTTTTTAATTTTATGATCGAATTTTAACCATGATACGTGGTAATGACCTTTACGATACCACACACGTGACGGTCAACTTATCTTTCTTTAACTGTGACACGTTTTTTTATTTTGGTATTCGGAAAATCATATAATTTAACGTTGAAATACACTTTAAGTCAGGAAGTAAAAATGACCCTAGACAGTCATCTGACGGTCACACTATTTTTTTTATCTTTGATTCGTGAGATACGCAATAAAAGATTTTTTCGTGTATTCCTATGATTGGAATTTTAGAATAATGCTTTCCGTGTTCCAGCACCTAATCATGGACCTTTCTTCTGGTGAAAAAGGCTCTCCGTATAGAGATGACCTCCTTAATGACCCAAAAGTCTTTTTTGAAGGTTAAGACCCTTTTTAAAGGTGAACTTTTTATCTGTCACATAAATTCTAATACCTTTAGCATTAAGGGAGCCTTCTTTTTGTTTTTAATGTATGTGAGAGAATTTTCTGCTAATTCAACATAACACGGAAAGCATTACTTTAAAATTCAATCATGAGAATAAAAGAACAAATAATTCACTGCATATCTCACAAATCAAAGATAAAAAGATATTGTGACCGCCACATGACCGTCTAGGGTCCTTTTTACTCCCTGACTTGAAGCATATTTTAACGTAAAATATTATGCTCTTCCAAATGCCAAAATAAAAAAAGGGGTTATTATTTAAAAAAAAAAAAAAGTTGACCGTTACGTGACCGTCTAAAAAAACTTTGGGGTCATAAAGAAGGTCACCAAAAAGTTCTTTGGACAAAAACCCACAAATTTTGTATAAAAAATTTTTTGATTCTTGGTCTGTGCTGAGCTATTCGGCCGTTTCGGTACTTTTTGGATACCCTGTATATATGCGTATGTGTGCACATAGTCCCGCTTCAATGCCTGATTCACTTCCGATGCACGAAAAATTTTAACATAAGTGAAAAAAAATTCGTGTTTACATTAGTACTATACTTTCACTTTCCTTTCTCATTCGTATCATCGTAATTTTATTAGTATGTTATATGTTTAAAAAATCCCTACCATTACCAAACAATACCTTATGCTAGGATACACCACCCAGGATAGGAGAAAATCTGATACGCAATATTTACAGTACTTTTTATGTACAGTTTTAGTGTGTGGGTAGAATTCAACATGGGCCGTCGTTTTTATTATCTTTTTCGTACTATACGCATTTTTTTCTCCTCTTAAAACTTCCGTGCAATAAAATATTATACCACCTAAAAAACATATGTAGTACACAAGTTAAAACTTTCAAATTTGCTTGGACATCATTACACTATAACGCTTTCAAGTGAAGCGCTTGATGTCCCGTAACGTTCCTTGTTTACCTTGTTTATGCTCCATTAAGGAAGCACAAACTAGACTGTACAGGTTCATGTTGCGCAAACGTCACGCCAAACCATTGGAATGCTAATAACGATGAAATTTAATAAGCTCGGCACAGACTGTTCCTACCTCCTGTAGATCCACGCTATCCCCATCGAACAATGTCCATGCTGAATAATCCCGAAATCAAGAATGACTTATCACTCACAAATTTTACTAACACAACTGCATCTACTGATAATACAGTACCTTAAAACATGGAGGACAATGAATGGAAACAAAGACTAACGTATATTAATAACAATAGACTTTTTACGAACGTAAATGATGTTACTACAGATGCTTTACTAGATTTAGACACAGCGCTGAATACAAATACAACAGAAACGAATTTTTACAATAGTAATATCAGAAATCCGGAGAATATAAACATACGTATATCACGAGACGAACAGGAGACATTCACGCTATGCGCCGAACAACATTTCAACAAGAGAATTAAATAATGTTAGCTGCAACTAACGCATCAACGCATAATATGCCTAACAACCAGTCAATCTAACAAAATATTCCACGTACAGAATTACGAATTATACATAATTCAACTTAAAGCAACAAACTAAATTTTGATTTACGTGGCAGTGCACCACAACAATAGGGTAATTCATATAATATTACTCGGGCAACGACTCTACAACAAAGCAATATAAATGATACTACACGAGCTTTAGGGGAAGACAATGTTACACATACCCTTCCGCAATGTGTTGACAATAGATGAATAGATCAATTTAGCTTGTCAAATAACCGATACAGTAATCCTAATATACATAATTTAACACAGCAAGTCAATGCACTATCGCACATTTAAATATTGTCTTACGTGAATGACATCTTACATACAAATACACAACTATAATATGACAACTATAATATACAACAACATTATTAGATCTCACACTTACAAATAATAACGATAGTCGGATTACTAATAAATCAGTTGGTTTCCCAGCAATAGGCGTTTAGGCATTAAGGGTTTACCCAGAACAGGGTATATTGAAACATCATCACGACGCATATGATTTTAGGAGAGAATTACGAACGGTAGATGTACTCAAAACATGGGGAGTATAATTCAGAGGTGGAACCAGAGAAGACTTGGAAGAATTCTTTCCCCGGTCAGTTGAGTGTATAGTAACGTATAGCTTAACACTAGATGACTTCTCAAAGCATTACTGGCGGTACTTGATACTGAGACTTATCACTAGTTTTAACGAAAAAAATTTGTATAATCCTTACTACAGGACATGGTGCAGGCATTCAGACAAGAATTTAGTATTAGTGGGATGCAAGAACGATTGTTGCCAGAAATCGATAAAAGCACCTGGGGACCATATGATGAAAAAACGGTTTATCTATTAAAAATACGTACCTTCCTGGATCAAGTTTACCCGTCCCTATCGCAAGACGAACCAATAGGTCGCACGTACCGAAACCTACACACCAGTTCCTGTTCAAGAATGAACCGAGCGCAAATAATGACTTTCACCGACTTCATCATATTAGACAAAAATGTTGAACCAACTAACAGTCAGGACTGATAGTATTAACCTCCTGCTCAGCCCGAAAATTAACTATTCCCTTCATCGGCATACCAACCGCGAAAACAACTTTTAACAAAAAAATTAGCTGCCATAAATACAAGTAAATCGGGTATTACAGTAAGCGCAGGACAGGCGGCCCAAAAATTGCTTCATTTAAAAGTAAGATAGTCATTGGCGGCTTTCTTGCCCTATAGAAATTTATTGTTAGAAATGTGGTGAAATCAGTGACAATCGGCATATAACTTGCCAAAGATGTGGTATACTGAGATAGGAAAACTTGAAGGGAGAAAAGCAGTATAAGTCGCAAATTACACAAAACAACTCTGATATCGCACATTAATTCATCAACGATAATTGATGTAAATATTGTATATAAAGCAACGAAAACGATTTTTACTGCTTGTATCTTTGTAATATTATCGGTAGGAAGTGTTGGGACTACACTCGACCATCCCTATCGCTGGCTACTACACACTATTTCTAATTATAAGCAGCATAAATCTGTATTCTGTTGGGTGCATCAGATGCCACAGAAGGCATCTGCAATGGGGCTCGCCGGATTTAGTCTAGTACAGCGGTATTGAAATAGCTTGAAACAATCTGTTAGCAAATTTTGGAAGAGTATGCATACAAAAAACCGAGACTTATGCGGAGGCAAAATACCCCCTATATTTTGACGTGGACGATTAGTGTGGCAGTTAGGTAATTCTAACTACTCATCGTTAACAAATTTTAGATAGTCTGCAAATGATAAAATTTCGTGGAACATCAAAGGGGCTAACAGAGTTATCGAGTCCTTGTCAGTTTCTTAGAAACCTTGGCATTTTATTAGATTAGATATAATCGGAATAAATGTTTCAGCGATAGTAATCTTAATTTCAATTTTACATCAACTATGGGATGGATAAATGGAGTCAAGATGAGGTTAGGTAGGAAAAATTTGTACCTAGTAGAAAACGACTTAACGTGTCATTCCGGCCTAGCGGCGCGGGCGATCGAAGGCTCATATTTTATGTCATCTACGGAGCTCAACGAATTAACACAGTTTCTATACGAAATAATTAAACCTCGTCCCGAAAAGTTAGAAGTAACCACAATAGCCAAACACTGTATTGACTTACAGGGTCACACACCGATTAAACCTTGTCGGTATGTACCAAAATTTTCGCAGGTAGCATATAATGAAGTAGAAAGATTGAAAAAAGAAAACATCATCGAGGACTCGGAAAGTGCGTGGTGTAGTGCCTACTGTTAGCTTCTAATGTAAATGTAAAATTACAGTTCTGCATCGACTACAGGAAATTAAATGAAATCATTAAAAAATGTATATAAGACTCATTGATGACATTCTGGATAAACTCCGCAAAGCAAGGTATACTTCAAAAATTCTAAAAGAAAGATTGCGATATAGTATCGAATTAAAGATTCGATGTATCGAATTAAACTAGAGATTTGAAAATGTTTTGCAAGATTATAGTTGTCAAACTAACCTTTGGCACGCGGCGCCATCGAGGCTAGTCTGGATAAACTCCGCAGAGCAAGGTATACTTCAAAAATAGATCTAAGTAAGGCATATCATCAAATATTGAGGGATGAGAACAGTAAACAATTCACAGCCTTTGCAGTGCCGGGTAGGGGTTTACAGCGGTATTATAGAATGCCGTACGGATTAACGAATGCTTCTGCGAAATTTCAGGCTATCATGAACAAAATTATAAGACCAGAATAGGAACCACACGTTTACTCGTAGATAAATGACACTATCGTAGTGACAGAAAATTGGTCGGATCACATAAAATGGTTGAATATCGTTCTCTTAACTCTGAACGAGGCAAATCTAAAGATTAATAGGAACAAGTCGAAGTTTGGTTGTGCAGAAGTTAAATATCTCGGGTATTTAGTCAACAAATATGGCTTACGAGCTGACCCAGATATACTTCAACCAATAATAGAGTAACCCGCTCCGTCTAGCCTGAAATAAGTAAAAAAGTTCATATGGATGATAAGTTGGTATTCACGATTTATCAAGGGACTGGCCGAACTTAAAAATCCCCTAACAAAGCTCATATCTAAAGACGTTAAGTGGAAATGGACGGAAAGTCAGCAAATCACATTTAACAAACTAAAAAGAGAACTGACAGAAGCCCCAGTACTAGTTGAATCTGACTTTTATAAACCATTTAGACTGCAGGTAGACACCAGCGATCACACTATAGAGGCTGAGTTGACACAAAAGTTCAGTGGCGAGGACCATCTGATCCACTACGTAAGCAACACACAGCAAAGCTAAGCGTCATTATACGGTGACAGAAAAGGAGTCCTTGGCAGTACTGTGGGCGGTAGAGCGCCTAAGAGGATACCTACAGAGGGTAAAGTTTACGGTTATCACGGATTACAGTAGTCTTGTATGGCTAGATGAACTACGAGATCCAGTAGAACTCCAGATTCAGTAGAGATCCAGTTAGCTCGATGACACGCGGCTTCACAAGCATACGATATTCAGTTTGTACACAGCAAGGTTAAATTACATTAGGTACCCGATGCTCTTTCGCGGGCTCAAGAAAACCAGCTATCGTCCATGGGACTTGATGACACTGCCAATAAATGGTACAACTATAAAGTAGCCGCAGTAAAACGCGCACCTTACAAATTTCCCGATTGGAAGTTATCAAAAGGGTAGCTGATGTTCCATAAACAAGACAATACTACGGACCCAATCATTTCAGACATAGATGGCTGTAAGATCGTGCGATCACAAGAACTTAAGCAAACGGCGTGAAGGAAATCTTACAACGAACCACATTCAGGGTACCTAGGCATAAATAAATCTTATTCCCGCGCAGTAAATTATTGTTGGCCAGGGAGCTACAAAGAAGTATCAACGCATGTTAACGCATACCAAGAGTGCCAACAACATAAAATACAACAGCTAATCTAGGAAAGGCCTGTTAGATCACAGAAATGTTGAAAAACCATGGTTCGTTGTAGCGGCAGATATCTTTAAACCAAAACTAACTTCCAAGACGGGTGATAAGTACGTTACAGATTTTCAGGATTTATTGCCAAAGTATGTCAAATCGTACCATCTCCATAAAACCGATGATAAAAACATAAGGAATACCTTCGAGGAACTAATTTTAAATCGGCAGGATGGACCGCGGCACATACTTACAGATATTGAAACAGAATTCATAAATAAAGAACTCAAAGCTACGTGGGATAATTATAACATCAAGCACTCCATGATTTTCCCTTACCACGCATAAGCAAGCCCTGCCAAACAAGAGATACGCACACTCAACCCCACGATTAACGCATTCTTTGATTCTATCCATCGACGTTAAACACCATGGAAAGTACCTCCACAAAAATATCACCAGCGTTCCTTAATTTTGGAAAAAACCCACTAACAGCAAAATTATTCGTAGAGCAAATCCATACATATACAAACTTAAATATACGGAATGATGAAAATTGGGAAGACAGGGTTACCCATCTAGAGCTCTTCACAGGCCTGGTTTAGAAACATTTAGACGACGCTAGGGACCATCAGGGAAAATACTGTAATAAGAATCACAGATAGAAAACTTTTAAAACAGAACCCAATAAGGAGGACAACCCACGTACTATCCTTAGCCGTACAAAATTTTGCTGCGAAGATGACCCATAGCTCCTTGTTTAATTGCCAAGGTTTCATCGGAAACGGTGGAGAAGCTGACATAAATAATTACAGGAAAAATGACTAAAGTGCATATTTCTGAGTTTAAAAGATACATACCACCGAGCGCAGATGGAAAAGCCCCACTACTATATGTATATAGTGATAAGGATCAAATATTACCCGCACGGCCCACAGTGGGAGATTTTGCTTTTGTTTCAAAATCGTAAATCTCGCGATGGAAAGCAGGTATCGACTTGATTTTTTTTTTATTTTATTGATAAGATGATTTTGCATCAAGGAAAACTTAATCTAAGTACATTTTATTGTTATAAACAATTATAATTTTGTCATAAATATGAAAAATAATCCTGAGAAAAAACAGATACGGCTCCAAAAAATACAGTACACGCACGATTATCTTGGAATTCAGTATACTTTAGTTCTTTGGGTCGCTGATTACGATAAAAAGATTATTTTTGAGAAATACAATATGGCTGATCCAAGATGACGGACTAAATTTTTTTTTTCTTTAAAATTTGATAAGAACTGCAATGTAAGGATTTTTTGGGTCGCTGAATACGATAAAAGGGTTATTTTTGAGAAATTCAATATGGCCGATCCAAGATGGCGGACTGAAATTTTATGTTTCTTCAAAATTTGATAAAAACTGTGATGTAAGGTTTTTTTTGGGTCGCCGGATACGATAAAAGGGGTATTTTTGAGAAATATAATATGGCCGATCCAAGATGGCGGTCTATAATTTTTTTTTTTCTTTAAAATTTGATAAGAACTGCAATATAAGAGTTTTAGGGGTTGATGTATAATCATGATCTTCCTATAAATCATTACATCATCCTAATTACTTTAAAATGTAAAATATTCAATTATACTTGACTTTAGTCACTTTAAGTGATCCCTTTCGTATTTAAATAATGTTATAAATGTAAAATTCTGGTTTCTAACGTTTTCAACTTTTTAAACTATTTAATCAAGATGAAATAGTAATAACTTGTGTAGTGTAAAAAAATAGAAACAATTTTAATGACTTCTCTGGTAGATAAAATGAAGTAAAATGCAGTATTCAGAACGTTTTTTTTTAATAGTATCATGCAGGTGGAGAAAAAATTCACCTTCGTATGCGCAGTTAGTATATTATATAGCTTGAGTATTCAGCAAAAGTATTTTTGGAAGGATAAAGGTGTGTATGATTTAAATATTTGTAAGTGTTAATAAAACAAAATACTACAAACAGCATAAATGAGGGAATGTTTTTTAGTACTTTGAATTAGTACTAATGTATTCAATGATTTATTTTATGCAGATTGATAAAATATAATTGTATTTATAGTTTTCAAATAATTAAAATTATTGTTACTATTTTCCAACTAATGTATTGAAATTTCTCTTAATTTTTATGTCATTAAAGTATTTCATTGATATGCTGTTATTTGTTGAAAACTAAGTCTTTGTTAAATTGTATTTAATCATTTAAATTATTATCTTAATGGCTATAGTATTTAAGAAAAAGTAGTATATTCTCTTTTAGTGCATTAAAAAATTATGTTTATGCAATACAAATTATTTTTCTTCATCCCTGTACGTAACAGTATGTCTCTTTCTCTCTCTCTTTACATACATAAATGAATAAGTGTCTGTGTGTGTGTTTGTCTACACATATACATAATAACATACGTATGACATATAAAGTACATTCGAAAATGGATCTATAAGTTGTAAAACCTATTGAATGTGTGACGATCTATCCTCTTTTGCAAACTAATATACATCTAATGATATTTTCTTGTCATGCTGCCCTTGTGTTAATATTCAGCGGTGAGAAAAGTAATATTCTGAATCATTGAAAATATAAAACTTTTTTTTGTGCATTTTCTGAAAAATGAGCAAGACATATTTTGTTCTTTAAAGAAGACAATTTACAAGAAAACAATTTTTCCGCCACAAAAAATGAGATTTTCGAGATTTTTGTTTAAAAGATCGCATCTTAGAGAAATTGTATTGATTTTACGTGAGAATGACTATTGAATTATGATTCTATGCCAAAAAAATCCATGGAAATCATCATTCCCTGACTCTAGTATATATAGTGGCTATATAGAAGCTTTGATAATAGGTACGCTAGAAGTGTCTGAGAAAGGCTATATTTCTTTTGCATAAAAAACATTTTACACGAACAGAAACCACTAAAACTATGTTGCAATCAGTAAAGAAACACTAACAGAAAAAGTAGTTTTGAAAATTGAGAAAATATTAGTTGCATCAGAAGTTATTAGCAATTAAAGTTAGTTGAAAAACCAAACGTTCAAACCTTAAAAAATTTATAACCCTTTTTTTATGCATCTTACAAAAAATTTTCAAGCAACCTTTTCTTCTTAAAATAAGCCAATTAACAATAAAAAAAAGCTTCGTCCCATATAATTATCTACTTTTCAATTGTTTTATACAATTCAAATTCTGATAATTAACTTTAAATATTATTTAAATCTAATAATAATTAAAAAGTTCTATGACTTGTCATACCTTTTGGGAGAAGAATTGACGCAATACGCCTTAAGTTTTGTGAAAATAAAATAATTATGATTTTGCATAAAAATGTTCTTCCAGATCCTCCTGGACCATGAATAAAAAAAATTATATTGTTGTTTTCATTTCATATACATTTTAAAATATACTTTTGTTTCTCATTTAATTTAGGATACAAGGCATTAAACATTTTTTTACTGTATTTAACTTCTTTATAATTGTTTTTCACATCCAAAACAATATTTTTAGAAATAGGTACATTGAATTTTATACAAGACTTATTTCCAAATTCAAAAATACTGTTTATATGGAAAAGAGCATGATTTGTTTTATTTACTACGAAATTTTCCGTAAATTTGTTTTCATATTTTTTTAGGATATCATCACCTTGAATGTTTTAGGCAAGGTAAAACCATTATTTTTATTTATATCATTATTTAATTCATACAATTCATGACAGTCAACACTTGCTCTGATTTCTTTTGCTTCTTTCTCAATATAAATTATTATAATTATTAATATAGTAATCACCAAAATCAATGTTTTTACATAACCGTAATATTAAATTTTTAGTATTTAATGTATTACCGAAAATGTGATAGGAATTTTCAAGACTAACTTTAACATGAACATTATAAATATCTACAAAACTTTATATTTCTACTTCAGTTCCATAATTACCGTATCTTGTCATGTAATGATAATAATCCAATTTTGAAACATTAAAAAATTATATGAAACTTTCTTGAACAATTAAAAATAAACATAAAAAAGAATGGATTATGAATTAAAAATGATTATTAAAAAATTCATATTTTAATAAATCATAGTAACAGTACTGTATACACTGATTGTCTTATAGACCATAAAATGTAATATTCGATCCATTATTAAAATCAGGCATATAAACACAACAATTTTTTTTTACATGCTTATATTATGGTTGAAAGTAATAGGATGAACTTTTTTGAGAATAATTCAAAGAAATTTACGTATTAAATGTAATAAAGGTTTATTAGACTATTTTTTAAGCAGTGCATCAAATAGCACACAAAATTTTAAAAGAAGAGATAGAATAGGAAATTATTTTATTTTACCTACAACGTATACAGGCAGACCATGGTACATGCAACAGCAGTATTAAGATGCAATGTCAATTATGAGAAAATATGGTACACCAGACTTAATTATAACTGTTACGTATAATCCCAAGTGGAGGGAAATTAAAAATGTATTAAAATACTTTCCAAAAAACACTATTTTTTGAATAATCTCCATAAACATGATAATTTTATTGTTTCTTTGATTATTATGCTTCGATATCATTGACACTTCGTCCCATATAATCATATCAACTTCTCTTAATTGTTTTCCAACCAAATAAATTCAAAAAATGAACTTTTAATATTATTTAAAACCAACAGTAATTTGAAAGTTATATGACTTGTCATACCCTTTGTAAGCAAAATTGACGCAATATCTGTCCACACCATAGATATAATTTTTTATTTTTTTGAAGAAATATAAAATAATAGTATTGTACAAAAATTTTTCCAGATCATCCTGGACAACCAATAAAACAAATCTTATTACTTTCATTACATATACATCTAAAAATGTAGTTTTGTGCTTCATTCAATGTAAGGTACAAATCAATAAACATTTTTTTACTGTATTCAAATTCTTTACAATCGTTTTCCACATATAAAATAAAATTTTCTGGATTAGGTAGATGGAAGTTTTTACAAGACTTCTTCTCTGATTCAAAAATACTGTTTATATGTAGAAGAGCTTGATTTATTTTATTTTCAACGAAATCTTCAGTAAATTTTACTTCATATTTTCTCCATATATCATCACCTTAAATATTTTCTGCAAGTAAAAACCATGCAAAAAATTATCTTAATTGATTCGGTAGCATGATAACAGTTGTGTCTTCAGAAGCGTTTGAAATTTCTAAATCATGTTCAATAAGACCCATACTTATTGCTGTTTCTTTAAAACTGCTGTATAATTTTCCTTCGTATGTTTTTAAATCTTCAAATGAAGTCTTAGAAAGTCGTCGTTGTTCCCATTGTTTCATTGCTTTATAGAAAATATAATATTTAGGAATGTTGACATACTTTAAATTTTTAGCAAAATCATCTATTTTATTTAATTCAAACCATTCTGTTAGTTGAGTTTTATAATTATCTACAGATTCAGAAATTTTTTTTTCTTGAAATACTATTTTTTGTTTATTTTCAAGATGAATGGGCCAATTACCTACGCTATGGCTCCTACTGCAAATAAGATATTCTTGTTAGCGCTATGCTGCTTCCATTGAACCTAAATAACGTGCATCAATATACTGTTTAATTTTATCGTAAACTTCATTTGTAGCGTTTGATTCTTTTTGTATTTTACAAAATGCTCTATCGTTTCCTTCATGAATATAATTATATATGTATTTTGTACTTTGTATTGATGCACAGTACTCAACATTTATATGACAATTATATTTAATCAATAACAATTAACTGTACAGGACAACCATTGAATTATCGACTAAAATTTGTTAATTACTATTCTTTATTCCATATATATTTTGATCCAAAATATTATTTCTTCTTCTATATCCTGGATAACCATTTTATTTATAGATGTACTATCACTAAAGTTATTTGGAAAATTCTTTTTACAAATTTTCTCATTTTTACTTAAACATCCCTAATTAATATCAGGAAGATTAACAAAACAATTTTATTTACATGCTTATATTATGATTAAAAGTAATCGGATGAACTTTTTGAGAAATAATCAAATAAATTTACGTATTGAATGTTATCAATGTTTATTACATCATATTATCAATACTTCATCAAATATCACACAAAATTCTAAAAAAAAAACATAAAATTGGAAACCCTTTTATTTTACCTTCAACCTATACCACGATACATGCAACAGCATTATCAAGATGCAATGGAAATTATGAGAAAATGTGGTAGACCAGATTTATCTATAACTGTTACATGCAATCCCAAATACAATGAAATGAAAAATATATTGAAAGACTTTCCTCAAAACACTTTACCAAATAACATACTAAATATAACAGTAAGATTGTTTCATACAAAGTTAAAATTTATAGTTGTATGAACAAAAGCATGTAGTTACATGTTCATTGTAACGTGCCTCCCCCCCTTCCCCCCGCCCGCTCCACCCCTCAAAGTAAGTAGTTACATGTTCATTGTAACGTGATACTTAACCCAATTTTTTTTGGGTTAGCGTATTTATTTGAGAAAAAGAAAAAAATTTTCTTCATACAATGTTCTTCTACTACGTCAAGAATAACTAAGTTGGCTCTTCTGAGGCAGGACATAAAACACGTTAACGTCTGTTATAACGCTGATTAAACACATTAAAAGACTCGTAAAATTCAGCAAAATACGAAATCCAACTGAACTAAAAACCAAGCACCTAAGACTAAACAACCGAATAGATTTGCCCTCTTAAACTGTTTATTCATTAATTATTTATTTTGTAAATTTAGAATTTGAGCAGTAGTTTATTGTGTTTCGGGATAACGTACATAGTATAATCATACATTATTACAACAATCAGGCAGATTAGCCTAAAAGTTTCTGTTTACGTAGTTTAGTGATATCTTGCTTTTCCTATACAGTTACACATAATTTTCTATTTTATACCAATTAAGATTAAAATATCTAAAAAAATTTATAATTTACGCTGTATATAAAAAATATATAAAATATGTAAATGACTTTATCAATGTCTATTTTAATTATTGAATGACAAAATAATGAAAAATACGATCATGTTAGTATGTAA
>JAPYYV010001185.1:0-28091 GCA_030522625.1 Copidosoma aretas
TATTCGCGATGGGAAGCAAGCGTTTGCGGCAGCTGGTGGAGTAAACACGAGCCGTAGCAGAGCGAGAAATATCAGCTGAGTCAATGGGTGAATCAGTTATTTGGCCGATTAATAATTAAATAGAGCGTGTTGTGCATTAGAATGTAAAAGAAAATAAAGTTTACATCTAAAACTAGCAATTACGCAAAAAACAGGGCTTTGGGAAAGCGTCTCCGTAAGTTGTGAGGCGTTTTTAGATGGTCGGCCAGTTTTTCTCGTGTATTTATTATATCTATGTATATAAGTTTGTTCCATGGCAGTTTTGGGGTAACTGTGATATATATGTAACACTATATATAGATATAACAACCACATGAGAAAACCTAGCCGGCCATCTAAAACCGCCTCACAATTCATGGAGCCGCTTTCCCAAAGCCCTGTTTTTTGAGTAATTGCTAGTTTTAGATGTAAACTTTATTTTCTTTTACATTCTAATCGGCCAAATAACTGATTCACCCATTGAATCACCTGATATTTCTCCCTCTGCTAGGGTTCGTGTTTACTCTACCAGAGGGCGCACAAGCTTGCTTTCCATCGCGAATAATCGTTCGTTCGTCCAATGCTTAAAGAACGAGGCTATTCACATAGGCGTGACAGGTGACACTCGAGTGTCGCGCGACAAACTCCCGTTGTCATTGTGAACGTTCACATTGAAAAAGTGTCGCGCGACACTTGCCATATATATACAGCAAATGAAGAGACTGAACAGACCTACGGTGATTTATCAACACAGTCCGTTTGAAACAGTTTCGTAGATTAACTATGAAGATTTAAAAAAGGTTTTGTTCAAGTAATTTTTTTGTTTACATTAATAAAAAATGAGCAATGATATAGATTTTGAGTTGAGAGACAGTAAGGGCACTTGTTACATACTCACTGGGGCCGTACTGTGTAACTTTACTTTCTTTGATTTTTGCATCTGGACAAACCAACTTGCATCTTAAAAGCATCTTATGGCGTCTTGAAGATAAGGATTTTTTTGTCCAGAAACACATGTCGAAGCTGAAAAAAGTTACACAGTACGGCCCCTGTTAGTGGACTGTGTTGATTAAGCACTGTAGCTCTGTTCAGTCTGTTCATTCGCTGTATACATATGAGAAGTGTCGCGCGACACTTTTTCAATGTAAACGTTCACAATGGGTACGTTTTTTTTGTGGTCGGTCGGTCGGTGGTCGGTCCAATTCCTTAAGAAAGTATACCTATATTCGCTATATATATAAATGTACATATAGGTACTAGAGGAATCGGACCGACCACCGACCGACCGACCGATTAAAAAAACGTACCCAATGACAACGGGAGTTTGTCGCGCGACACTCGAGTGTCACGCCTATGTGAATAGCCTCTATAAACAGTTCCGCTGTGCATATATGGTTCCGCCGGCTATTTCTGCTGCATGTACCTAACCGCGGCCTTAGAAATGCAGAGAGGGGGAAGGGATAGAACTTGCAGCGTTGCAGCGGCTAAACGCTAAACCGTTATTTCCGATTCCGAATGTGAATTATTGCCAGTTATTGCCAACACGATTCCGTCTGGATTCCGAACTGCTAAACCGCCCGCCTTTGACGGCTTTTAAGTATACATAACGCCGTTTGCAGCTTTTACTATATAGTAAATACTGCCACGAGACAGCCCGCCATTAAAATAGTGAGTATTTGTGACGAAACGATTCTATTTGATATCTACAATTTTTATATTTCTGACTGTATTATAATATAGAATCAGCTGGCCAATCTGTTGACAAGTTTGTAGGGTGCCGTGGGAAATTCCCGTTCACGTTTGTTGTCTTTTTGTGTCGCGGATTGGCCACATGGCCAGTACCGAGTGAGCGCGTGCACACATGTGGACCATTCGGAAACTAATATGGAGGATACATACTTAGTATACAAATAGTTTTTACGTAAATTTTCCTTCAATGAAATCGACGAAAAATAAATTTCCGACACTGATGGGAAAATATCACTTGTTCTCCATGCATATGGTGTGAGAAAATATAGACCGAGAAGGCCAGGGTCGTCGTTTGGGTAAGTTTTTTTTTTTCTTGTAAATTGTAGGGCAATCACGCATAGGTGTACTTGCATTCGTAGTTCAAAATCTAAATTCATTGTAAAAATCTCCCAACACTTGCTCTTTAGTCGAAATCTAAATTGTTTGCAATGGTCAAGATATTTTTTCGTTGGTCAGGATGACGTTGGATGTGTCCTGCAAACGCATGCAAGAGATTTTAGGTGTGAACACACTTACCTTAACATCCATTAACTATTGATATTGTAGGATAAAATTTTATCGGACGCGTTTATTTACCTTTTTCTTGCTCAGAAGTAGAATTTAAAATTTGTTACACTTGTTATATTTGGATAGATAGTGCGTGATCCTATTCTATTTTTATCAAGATTCATCAGAGTAATTTAAAAAACATTTGATTTGAAATAATCATGTGAACTTTTCAGATTTTTAAATCTTCGTGAAGTTGTGATTAGTTTATATCACGTGTCTGTGCATCATGGCGTGTCCGTTAGAAATGGACAAAAATTATTTCAAATTAGCCCAGTTGAAAAATAGATTGTTTTCTCATGATGTATCAATTAATGATGTAAAGGTATTTCTCAAAACTGGCTTTGATATAAATTACGCTTTATCGTTCGGTAATCAAGTTCAGCATCCTGCAGACCAATATTTAGGTTACACAGTATTGCATTTTGCTGTAATAACTCAGAAGGCCAAAGATCGTAATGTAATCGTAAAGCTGCTCTTGAATCAAGGTGCCAATTTCATGATTCAAAACCGCAATGGTTTTACTCCACTGCGATTAGCTTTTGAAAGATTCAAAGCATCTAAAATACTTGGAGACAATAAAACTACTTTAAATTTGCTGCTATGTGCTCATCTTAAATCTAATATTGTTGTCAATCCATGCTGCCCTAATGGAATATCTCATTTGCACATTGCTTGTATTGCCAACAATTATGAAGTTGTACAATTTTTTTTGAAAGCTGGTGAACCAATCAATGCAGCTATTAACATTGATTCGCCTATATATCCTGGCTATACTCTTCTGCACTTGGCAACGGGGAATGAAGACAAAAGACTGGTTCAGTTACTTTTAGAGTATGGAGCAGACCCTTATTGCTTGAATGTTAAGGGAATGAGTCCAGTCCATCTTATCATAGAAAAACATATAAATGATGCTTCGTACACAGGAAGATCGTTTGAAAAGAAGTTATTAAGCAATGAAGGTATACTGAATTCATTAAGTCCAACTGGAAATAGTATAAACCTGTTGGATTGTATGGGGTTGTCTTTATTTCATCTATACTGCACCAAAAAATACAGCTTCAATTTTGAAGAGTGGGAGAATTTTTTTAAAAACGGTATTGATGTTAACACTCCTATACATTTCAACTCTTCAATATGTCCAGGCTTTACGGCACTTCACTTTGCTGCCTGTTGCAACTTGACCACAGTAATGTTGCTTCTAGAAAAAGGAGCAAATCTTCTGGCTAAAGATGCCTATGGTGTTACTCCATTTGACATGTGTCTGGAGAGGTATAAGCCATCCGATATAAGTCTCATTTTAAAAACTCAAAATGAACTACGATCTGTTCAATTTCAAAATGGTGAATACATATTTGATGTTTTGGCTAACTTTGACTCTACACTACAGTTGGAAGAATATTTCAAAAATTCAACAAATGTCAATAATGCTATTCTCATGGACTCGTTTTTGTGGCCAGGTTCTACATACCTGCATTTAGCTGTACTGTTTTCACCAGGAATGGACAGATTTAGAGTCTCTATATGTTTAAAGAACAATATCGATATTACCCTTCAAGATGCCAACAGCATGACAGCTTTGCATCTTGCATTTCGCATGAAAAGAAAAAGATGCATCACCGACATTCTAGCATACCATGGTAATGTTACTGCCAATCCAGTAGACAATAACAGTTTATCTCACTTTCACATCTCTTGCACAGTCAATAGTATGAATATACCTAAACTTCTTTTGGCCCATGGACAAGATCCTAATATGCCTACACAAACCGATTCCCCTCTAAAATTTATTTTGAGCCTCAATAAAATGAACGAAGGGATTATACCTCCTGGCTCGACATCTCTTCACATTGCCGTAATTACAGAGTCAAAAGGATTTCTGAAAGTGCTATTTAATAATGGTGCTGACCCTAATATCACCGATGCTTATGGCTTTTCTTGGGCTCACCGAGCATTCGTGAGTAACAAATTTGATAAATTCAAGTCAATGCTGTGGTTACCAGAAAAAATGCCTATGGAGAATCTTGTAGCACCTGGAGGACTGTCTTACTTACACGTTGCCTGTTACTGTGGACATTTAAATGCAGTCAAGGCCTTGCTTCCCATGACAACTAATATTAACGAGCCAATAACCAGTGATTTAATGAGGTACATAACAACTCTACCCGAGCCCATATGCATAGGGGACACTCCACTTCATTTGGCAGTCAAAGCATCATCCGAGAACATAGTATGTTTGCTTTTACAGCACGGTGCAAGTGTAGCGGCAAAAAATGCTAAAGGTCTAAATCCTCTACACATAGCCCTGATGATGTCAACCAGTCAGTCGTTAATGAAACGCTTAGCAATACAATTCGATGGCAAGGGAACATGGGTCGATGATACTGGGTTGACGCGATTACATGTCGCATGCGCCCTAAACGACGTTACTCTGATGAAGAAACTGCTGGATTACGGAGAAGATATTCACAGTCGAATGAACCCTAATTCACCGTTTTGGGCGAATTATACTCCTCTCAACGTTCTAATAAGAGATAAATACCCACAGGAGGACAGTGCAGTAAAACTGCTACTTGAATATTACTTAAAGAAATATGAATATTCCATACAAATCGACCAAGGCTTACACGGTAATGTTTTACTAAAAAAAATTTCATGTTTTCTGAATATTTTGTTCACTTTATTTTCAACACGATTTTAAGTTTTATTTTGAAAAATCATTCAAAGAATGTGTGATAAAATGAGTCTCCAATTAGTTTATCAGTCTATTTTATACTTTTGAATATGTGATACACATTGAATGTTTTTGCAATCATAGTTTCAAAATATCTTATATGTACGACATATTCGTGGAATAATTTTGGATATAAAAAAAGATATTTAATTCAACAAATTTTCATGTAATCTAAATTCTTTGGCAAAATAACTATTGAAAATTTTTTTTATTTAGGATTGGCCAAGCGTCAGAAAATGTCGTATCCATTGCAAAACCAATATCTTTTTGTCAATCAAGAAGGACTGTCAGCTTTTCATGTTAGCTGTATGGGAAGCGATATCAATATTATTCAAAAATTTTTACAGTATGGTGCCAATATTAATTCACCAAAAGATTACTTTTCTTCTTCTCATGGTGGTTATACTCCGCTACACTTTGCAGTAGAACATGGTAGAAAAAATGTAATAGAAATTCTGCTAAGATACGGAGCTAACTTCTATTTTGAAAACTCTAATGGCTACAACCCTGTATTTTTGGCTGTCCTCAAGGTTTTAAGCTGTATTGAAATATTTACCAGGTACATCAATCATTTATAAACTCAGAATGTATCTTTGTCGTAATAGTAAAACTTATGTTAGATTTTTTGTATAAACTTATTACAAATTAGTAGATTTCTATTAAATTAAGCTAAAATTTTAGTTTAATTTAACAGTTTAAAACTAGTTTTTGTTTCATGAACTATCCCAACTTTTCTGCAGTAAATTTAATCTTTGCAAATTTTTTTCCTAGCGAATGTGAAGTTGACCTGAGTATGAAAAACTCATTTGGTCAGACAGCCATTGATGTATTTCTTCAAAATAAATATTCCACCAGCAATGATTTATTAAATCTTTTGAGACGAGGAGCAGCAAAAAATATCGATTTTTCCACCAAGCTCCGTCTTCTGAAAACTGTATTTCAATATCTTTCGGGCCCTACTCTTAAAACGGCTGTTGAAAATATTCCAAAATTAGCCACTCCTGACAGCATTCGTCGTAATGTTATTCATCACCTTGGCATGCCTTCGGATTCCGATGATGTTGATGTGAAGACAACTGAACTGGTTAGTAAAGTCGAGTTGCTTATAAACAATGGATGTGAACTTGATTTACAAGACAAACATGGTGAGTTGTAGTAATAAAGTGGTGGATAAAAATACCATGCAAAACTTGATAAATGATTTTTTGTTTTATCAGTACAATTCTTAATGAGGTTTTTATTGTATTTCAACAGGAAGAACACCCCTCCATTATTCGGTGCTTTCATCCAGGACATATAAAATTGAAGCTCTTTTATTCATTGGTGCTGACATAAATGTGATTGACTTAAATGGAGAGACTCCATACATGTACTGCTTCAAAATGGGCAACTTTGTACCAGAAGAAACATGCGTCTTATTTCATAATTACGTGGACAAAATGAGAGCTGCTGGCTTATACCTTAATCCTTTAAATGAACAGTGTAATAAAATCAATTCGCTAATATCTAAGAAGGCCATATATGAAGGAATGTTGGAAAAAATGAATATAAATATTAGCACAGCTCATACTGTACGTTATCTTCTAACAGAAAAAGTAGTACTGGATTTTATTAAAAAAACTTATGATGAACGTCAAATCATTCTCCAGTGTCTGGAACTTGAGGCATTGCACATTCAATTTCCAGAGTGGTCACCATTGTTGAAACTGCAGCGCAGAAAAATTTTGCAAAGATTAAGGTTAATTACTCCAGTGACCCAAGCAATGTTAGATATTTTAAATCCAAAACTGAATGAGAAGTGTATAAAATCCATCCTTGCCCAATTAAACAACGATGATTGGAATAATTTTATTCGTGCTCATAAAATGAAAATGAAATAACCTCTTTGGAAAAAAGTATTATTACTTTTATTTATCACTATAACGTGAAGTGTTTTCATTTAGCTTTTATGTAATATTTAATAGTTTTTTTTATAAACTATTTTTATGTTGTTATCGTCAGTAAAAATGTATAGTGTAATATTAAAAAAAAAAAAACTGCTGCGATTAAAGCAGAAGAACCGCAAATGTTAAAAAAAATTTGTTTTCGACCCCAAGTTGTTAAAATTATTTATTTTATAAATGTAAACTTTGTGAGTCGTGACAGAAAAGTTTGTCGTTTAAAATGTAAAAAAAATTTATGTTATGTAATTGATCAACGTGTAAGTAACTATAAAAAAAAATTTTCATTCTGTTAAAAAAGAGAATTTTTTTTTTTTGTATTGCTTTTTGTAAATGTCAAACATACAATAAACTGTAGAATAAATAAACTGTCATTGTTGTCAATTACTAGAAAAATAAACAAATTTAGTACTTGAAATTGAAGAAAAAAAAGTTTAGTACGAAAAGATAAGTGCCACCAAAATTACTTTTGAACGTGTATTGACAAAAATGTTAATCATTTGGAATTTCAAAATTTATTTATTTATTGAATCGTACACGTGCAGAGCCTATAATTATAAGATTCAAAAATTTTGAACATAAAATAATTTATATGAATAAACGCAGGAGAAACTAACTCTTAATCAACATATCAACTGTTAACGGCTTTACGATCATAGATTAATATGAATATAACGTATAACTGTAAATAAGTATAAAAATATAAGTGTAGTGTTAAGAACGACAATAAAACGTCTCGTCATAGTATATTTCGTACCAAGGGCCAAAAGAACGATTAGCGCCAGGAGGGCGCGGTTTTTGTACGTTTGTGCCCGAGTTGTGAATGATATTTTTTACACACTGTGCCCCAAGGATGGGAAAGTGGGAATAAAACTTTGAGGCCGGAATGTTCATCCTTGCCCGTGGGCCCAAAGCACTTCACCTGATGGGCGAAATAGTATATTATCCTACGTTTTTAAGTGCTTGCTGCGCCGTGCCCAGCCAGTGGAATTAGAAAAAAAGTTAATTTAATTACGCACAGCCATTGACATAGTAACTTTTATTCGTTTATGGGTAAGGAAAATTGTCTTTAATTTGATCTCAATGTGAAGATAAAAAAACAATGTCAAATTAACGTTATAATGGGGGAAATATTCGCAAAAAATCGAGTTTCCTTGTAATTTGCTCTGAAAGTGGCTCATCACATCTGTATACCACTAAATTTGTAATAATGAATGATATATCTATTGAAATCCGATAATTTAGAGATATTTTAGTGAGAGATCTAAGAGTTGTAGAACTAAAGAGGTAGTCTTGGAGTAAAAAAAAAATTATTTCATTAAATTAGCATTATCACATGCTTACATGCGTATACATATATCAAACTTTCAAGAAGTACTCACAAAAAAAGTTTTGGTTTTTCATTCGATTCCACTTTTGCAAATTTTAATTCATCGTTTTCAGATAGGGTAATCACGGAAAAAATTTTAAAATAATTCATGGATAAAAATTTAGTATAAATTCGTATATTTCCGTACAAACATTTATGCTAAATTTTTTGAACATAAAAATATTTTTAAAAAAATTTCATGATTACCCTATCTGAAAACGATCGAAAAGTAAAATAAGCTTTGCAAAAGTATAATCGGATAAAAAACAAAAGATTTAAGCTCGGATTTAAGTCTTTTGTAAGTACTTCTTGAAAATTTATACATATATATACACGCATGTAATAATGCAAATTTGATGATATAATTTATTTCTGACTCAAAGAGTACCTCTTTCTCTTACTAGAATATACCTGAATCGTTGGATTTCAAAGGGCATGTTAATAACGAATTAATGTCAAAAATTTCCGAATTTAAATTAATTTTAATTTAAAAAAAAAAGGTCTTGCGTACTTACTTTGTATTAATGTATTGATACGTCTTTTATGACCCCGAATACACCATATTTTCATTAAAAAGTGTTTAATGCTGTTTGACCCTACTGCCGTTGACAAAAATGATCGATCTGGGGCTTCTTTTTTTTGGCGAGACCTACATTTTACGATGTCGGATATCAGGAAGATTATTCTTGTACTCCAACAATTTTAACTGGCTTGCTTATTGGATTTTCAAAAATCGCGCTGACTATTGTAGCACCTGTAGGCTCTGTAGGCATCAGGAGCTCCCTTCTACAAAATTTTCTACCTTACCGACTACCTCACTTTAATAAACTTTTATTAATTGTATAATTGTATTGCTATTTTCACCTGTTTTCACGTAAAATAATGAGCAGAAGCCCAAAGCTGGTACTCTTAGAAATTTATCAAGCTTGAATTTGGAATAACCAGTTGCGAATTGAGAGAGAAAAGTTGCAACAATGTTGTACATACATGATTAACTTATTAATCACGCATCGCAACATATCTCTTTCAATTAGCAACTAATAATATATTTAGGCTTGGTTTGTTCCTACAATACAAGATATGTGCCTCTGCTTATTATATTAGGTAAAAATAGCTATGCAATTAATAATAATTAATTAATGCAATTCATCAAAGTAAGGTAGTCGGTAGGGTAGAAAAACTTCTAGTGATATATTGCATCGCTATCGGCTATATGCTCGCAATTTGTCGTTTTCTTATATAATTTCCTAACCTATATTTAGTACTTATGAGTCTATTTTTACATTGTTTATTTTTTTTTTACCATTTTTGCTAACAAGTAATACTGAGAATGAGCCAAAAATTCAAAAACATTTGAAATTTTTCCACCATTGATAGAATTCCTGTCTGCTAAAAGTGAAATCTGGTTTATCTGGTTAAATAACTTGTTTACGCAAAGGTTAGTAGTAGGTGCTCATCAACATATGAAAAATTATATTATCATTGCGGAAAAAATCTGAATATATACTTGGGCAAATGTCTTGTTAAACTTTTTGAAATTTCCCTTTTTTTTTATTGTTTTCCAGCTAGACATTGGAATTCCTTTATTTCGGCTTTGCAACCGTGACTGTGACATCCACAATGTGTGCGAATAAGAATGATCTCAGATTAGCCCACTTAAAAAAGTATCTTCATAAGTATACAATGGAGCACATGAAAACACTACTGGATGATGGTTTTGATGTTAATCATGCGTTGTCAATTAATCAACAAACTCAGCCCAAAAAATGGCTAGGCTATACTGCGTTGCACTTTGTCACAGCAATAGATGACAAAAATCGTAACATTTTTATATCACTATTGTTAAGTAAGGGTGCTGATTTTACTCGCCAAACTCATGAGGGTCTTACGCCTTTGCACTTGGTTCTTAAAAAGTGCCACTATCGTGAAATAGAAAATATGAACAAAACCTCGGTTAAAAATCTGCTGTCTGCTCATATAAATTCTAACAATACAACTAATCCATGCTGTAACGATGGAATATCTCATCTGCACATAGCTGTCTTGGCCGGTAATCTAGAGGTAACGAAGTTCTTTTTGGATGCCGGTATTCCAATCAACGAGACTACAAGTGGCAACTCTAGTTTTTTTCCTGGATATACCTGCTTACATTTAGCTATGAGAACTGAAAATGAAGAGATGGTTAAAATGCTTCTGAACTATGGCGCAGATCCTGCATGTTTAACTGCTGATGGACTAAGTCCTTTGCATTTGATTGTTAAAAAACAAATGCAAGACTCTTCATATGGAAATAGTAATAACCATGGAAGTAAAAATGTACAAAAAAGGAAACTATCTGCTAATGAAAAGATAATGGATGTAGTAATATCATTCAATGCTAACACAGCTTTGCCAGACTGTTATGGCTTAACCAAAGTTCACGTTTATTGCACAAGGATTGAAAGTTTTGAATCCAATCAATTAAAAGAGATGTTGGAAAATGATATCGATATCAACTCTACTGTAAATTTAGACTCTCCGATATACTCAGGGTTCACACCACTGCACTTTGCTACTCATTGCAGTGATGCTACAATGATGGTGCTTTTGGAAAATAAAGCAAATATTTTTGCTGAAGATGCAAATGGCGTCACCTTCTTTGATATATGCATACAAAAGTATCTTTATTTAACTATTCCTATTGATATTTGCAAGACTCAAGAACCACTGCAATCAGTCAAACTTAACACTGGCCATAAATTAACTGACGTCCTTTGTGCATTTACAACTGTAGGACGATTAAAGAAGTTTTTGAAATCAACAGATGTAAACAGTGCCATTTCCGTTGAATCACCTATGTGGCAAGGTTTTACAATTCTACACATAGCAGTCATGTGTCCCTCAATGAATGATGATGATTATGCCCTTCGGCTAAAAATATGTCTAAGACATGGTGCTGATCCAACGATTCGAGATGCAAACAACATGACAGCTCTTCACCACGCCTATCGCCTACGAAAAGAAGCACTAGTTGCAGTAATTTTACATTTCCATTATAACTTTTCAGCTAATCCAGTAGACAATTTAAGTTTGTCTCACTTACATATAGCATGTTTGGCTGGTCATGCAGATTTGGCATGTAAATTTTTGAGTGATAAATTCGATCTGAATGCAATTGTGCAAGCTGATACAAGTTACCAACGCGTTAATCCTGGTGATTCTCAGAAAGCAATCCTAGTACCTGATGGCTCGACGCTTTTTCATTTTGCAGTACTTATTCGAGCTCCGTGGCTGGTTGAATTCCTAGTTGATACTGATGCAGATCCCCTTCTTCTGGATGCCAATGGTCTTACTTGGTTGCACAGAGCATTTGACAATAAACGTTTTGTGCTCCTCCGGTCATTACTATGGTCAAAAGACAAAGTACTCGAGTCCAATCCAGTAGCTCCAGGTGCCTTGTCTCACTTTCACATAGCTTGTTACTGTGGAAATTTAATTGCAGTCAAGGCCTTGCTTCCAATGGCAACTAACATTAACGAGCCGATCACCCAAGATCTAATGAAGTACATGAAAGATCTTCCCATGTTTGTATGCCTAGGAGACACTCCACTGCACTTGGCAGTTAAAGCTCGCTCCAAAGAAGTAATAGACTTGCTCCTAGAAAATAGCGCGAGCGTAAGAGCCAAAAATGAAAAAGGACTGAATCCCCTTCATGTGGCTTTGATAATGTCGTACCCTGAACCAATAATCACACACCTGGCTTTAAAACTTGAAAAAGAAATAAATTGGACCGATGAAACTGGATTGACTCGACTGCATGTCGCATGCGCAATACAAAATATTCCTCTGGTGAAGATATTGTTAGAAAATGGTCATGCTGCTAATAGCCGGATAAATAGTGATTCACCGATATGGCCAGGTGAAGCGCCCCTATACACCTTAATAAAAAAGAAATATCCAGAAGACGATTGCACTGTGAAAATAGTACTCGATTACATCCTTCAAAGTATTGAAAATTCAATCACAGATCATCAAGAGTCTGATGGTAATGTATGACAAAAATCTACTCAATTACTGATTACAATAAAACTTAAAAAGTACTCTGATATCACATAGTTTCAAAAAACATTGCATAGGGTTCTTTAAGAAAATTTTGAAGTGATTTTCATAGCAACCAAAAGCAGTAAAGACGTTTAAAGCTTTTAAACAAGTGCCACGACCTTTTTTAAAACGTTCAATAGTAGTATTCGTCAATAATATACTTAGCAAGCGCCCTTCGGCCCAGCGATCACCCTGGCCGGATGCTCATTAGTGGCACTCTACTATTCTATGTCTGTGTCATGGGCAAAAAGTACATTTTTCCGCCTTAGGGCGCAAAGTAATCGGCAGGTACGAGTGAGATTATGGACGCAGTTGCACTTTGCGCCCTAGTAGCGTAAACTACTATTGAAACGTTTTTAAAAATTGTGTGTCACTAGGGTACCATACATATTAATTTCATTTTCACAATCATGTTGATTACAATGAAGATAACATTTCTTTTAAATTTAGAATCACCAAAGCGTAGTGAAATATCCTTTGACAACCAGAGTCTTGTGATAAACCTAGAAGGACTGTCAGCTTTTCATGTAAGTTGTATGGGAAAGGACCCTGATATCGTTGAGAAATTTTTAAAGTTTGGCGTTGATGTTAATGCACCCAAAAACTACTTTTCTGACGTTCATGATGGTTATACACCTTGCCATTTTGCCATTGAATATGGTAGTCCGAGTATAGTAGAAGTTCTGTTAAAGTATGGAGCCGACATTAACATTGAGAATTGCAGTGGTTATACGCCTCTGCATTTAGCTATCTTGAAAAGATTAGAAATGATTGAAATAATTTTGAGGTATGAAATTTTTACAATCTGAGACCCAAATAGATAATAATAATAATAATAATTAATATTATTATTATTATTAATCTCTTCGTATTTCGTGATGTAATTGTTTTAATTTAGTAAAATATTAAAATTGAACTTGCCGAAAAATTTTTGCAAAACAACACGGATTTGCGTATGTAAAACATGATCGATAAATCAGACTCCAGAACTGAAAGTATCACTTCATACGTGGTGTTGTAAATTATTTTTAAATTTATTTCGATTTACTTTATACAATACAGCACATGACGTATTTCATAAAATAAACAATTATTTACGAGAGTAAGAACAATCAATCTAAATTTACACTTGTAATGTGCCAATAGCGCCAAAGTCGATGTAAAATCTCCAATCTTTTTAGAAAAATATCTGGATAAGTACCTTCATGAAGGCCGTAAATATAGTATTTCAAAGAACAAGCTCTGGAAGATAATAAGTATTGACATATGTGTGACCCTTGAACACGTATTTTTTAACAAGAAATTGAAATAAATTCGTCAAGTATAGCGAAAGCAACCGTAAAATAGTTACCTATTCAGATTTTGTATATCTGTGGTCATTAAAGCATATTAACATTAAGCCCGCTAAAAAATAATATTTAATTTTAGATTGACCGTTTTACACCCGGGGGAAATTGATTCTGTCACGTCAGTTGCAGCAGAGAGGGTTCCCCCGGGTATACTCGAGCAAAAGAAAATTATATAATTCCAAATAAAAAAAACAATTGATGTGTTCCGAAAGTAAATCTAATTACTTACCAGTAACTCTAATATGACATAAGATTTCGGCTATGCTGTTCAAATTCTTTATTTAATTCAATTTCTTTATCACAATATAGGTATAATGTAAAGAAAAAGAAAAATTTGCAATGTGTATACTTAAGTATGTGCTGCCACTACAAAACTTTATGAAAAAAAAATTCGTTCCGAGTTAACTGCTTCTTCAACCCGAATCTGATATAGCGTTTTAGAGTGATTGCTCTCAGAGCACTCCGAGAGTACTTCTGTCTCTTTTTTTACTGTGGTCTAGGAAGAGAGATGAATACTCTCGGAGTGCTCTGAGAGCAGTCGCTCGAAAACAGTGTGAGTTGACTACTTTTTCAACCCAAATCTGAGTTGACTCTTTCTTCAACAACAAATCTGAGTTGGCTCTTTATTTCACCGAACCGTCGAGATAGGCAACGTTTCGGCCATTTTTCGAAACGTTCCGGATTTTTATGAATAAAGAACTTTGACAGTATAGCTTCTTGTTGTTCTTATTTAAACTACTTGATTTTCTTCAGACCTATAACTTTTGTACTTTGATTTGCAATGCCACATAAAAAGTTGGGTGCCATAAAATTATTTTAATTGAATACAACTATTCAGATATCGCTTTCTTATACATTGTTCATGCCTTTTGATTTCTAGACTAGAGAATATGAAAAGCATCCTATTTATTTAATTGATAAAGTCAACAATTTTAACTTCCTGTAAACGCACATCGAAGTAATCTTGAAGCACATACTAAGTGTAGTATATTTGAAGTTTCTATCCAAATAATAAATGATTGATTATTCTTAATTCATCGGTACATATTTTTAGTGCTAAGTTATTTCAGAAACATTAAACAGTTATGTTTAATATTTTTTATTCAAAATATCATTTGTGGCCTAATAAAATTTTAATATACTTTCAGAGAGCGTGAAGTTGACATGACACTGAAAACTCTATTTAAGGAGACTGTTATAGATATGCTTCTTGAAAATAAAAGCGCATTCAGTAACAACTTCGTTAAACATATTTTTAACATTCTAAGTCGTAAAGCTGCGACGAATATTAATGATTCTGCTATAGTCAAGCTCATAAGTAAATTACTGCATAATTTTTCTGGCTCCGTTTTTAAATCATTGCTGCAACTTGTTGATCAGAAAGTCGATCGCCGCACATTAATTCACCACATTTCTAAGTCTAATGATTCAGTCGTCGATATTAACAATTTTGTTGACAATATGAAGACGCTCTTGGCAGAAGGCTTACAACTCGACCATCAAGACGGTTCTGGTGAGTACATAATATTCTAATTGATGTATCTTTATTTAAACATTTTATTAGTATATGCACCTCATTGAAAATTTGAGACAAAAATACTTCGTCTCATGCTGACAACGAATTTCTTACATAAACCTAGTTGTATTAATTTGACATAATATTTCACCAATTCCTTTATCTTGAAAAAATACTACCCAACTAAATTTTAGTATTACATTAACGTAACTAAAAATGTTATGAAATGTCTGGTTGCATACGTATATTGAATTCCATGAAAATCCAACATTTTCCTGATAAAATCATAGTGCTGTTCAACTTTGTGTAAATGCATGGGTAATATTTTAAAGTAACGAATGAATCTAGTTTCACATTGAAATTCAAGTTTACTTGATTCAATATCGCAAACCGATGTCGCGCAAAGTGACCCAAGGCCATATCCTGTCGAATAGAATAGAAAGTTTATTTGAGATTTCATGAAAAGTTTTGATTTTTTGTTAAGAGTTAGATATAATTACTGCTTCTTTTTGACAGGAAAAACACCTCTTCATTACGCAATAATTTACAGACATAAGCTCAAAGTTGAAGCCCTTTTATCGATTGGAGCTGACATAAATGTCACTGACTTTAATAAATATACTCCATACATGCATTGCTTTGGATATGTATCTGATAGTGCTATAATAGAAGTAATGAACGACCATGTTGCTAAAATTAAAGCAGCTGGTTTATACCTTCATCCTTTGAATGAAGAATGTAGGAAAAAGAATATGAAGTCATCTAAAGATTATTCACGTGACATAATTGAAACAATGAGCGTGAAAATCGCTGATTTTCTGCGACTACGCAATCTCCTCACAGAAGAAATAGTATCAAAGTTTACAAGATTATCATCCAATAAGCAGGAATTCATCTGCAAGTTTCTCACATCCAAGACTTTACACGACAAGTTTCCTAAATGGTCTCCTTTATTCAACTTGCAGTATAGAAAAATTTGTAAATTGAAACACGAATGTAATTAGGCAAAAAATGTCTATAATGCAGTTATAAATATATTATAAAGTTACTCATGATTGAAAAAAAATAATTCATGCTAAAAAAAATTAATTGAAAGTTAAAGCAATTTATTTCTTTAATATTTCTTCTGCTTATGTACTAAGAAGAAAACGAGTAAAACATTTTTAAAAGTATTTTTAATATTTATGTACGAGATGGATGTGCAACGCGTGCACGAGTTACATATACTATTTTTCAACGCATACAAGACATACGAATTTCATAAATTATATGATCTTTGAATGAGGTAAATTTGAACAATGTTTTGTAATAAATTATTATAATAAATTCGTAAATAAGCTTTTATTTAACGATCCTGCAACAAAGTGATGCGAATCTCACGAACATACTAAAGCATTTAAAGCATTTAAACATATTAAAGTATTTTAATTTAATATTTTTTTAGACTAAGTAATTGTGCTACCACAAATTTTTTTTTTAAATCCGCCATACTCATAATCTTATTCACCCTAAAAACTGAATTAAAAATACAGTCGACACATTAAAGTGCGATCTCATTCAGTGTTTTACTAATATTATTATTATTTTTTTTTAATTTGTATACTGAAATTCACAAATAGTATTTGATAAGATGCAAAATATTCGAAATTTGATGATTTAAAAAAAAAGTAAGTACGTTAAATAAAGAGTCTGGAGCATTTTACATACTTTGAACTCAAATGCTGAGTAATTTTTACATAATATTAGTCATCCAAACAGTAAGCGTAATAGGTTTTATCGTGTTTAGTGAAATAGACTTTGCAAATTAAAAAAAATCACTGATTATCATCATATTCATCAATGGACTTTTTTTTCTTTTTCTTACTATTTATCGATTTTTAATAAGTAAGTACATTTTACAAAATAAACATTTGCTATTTTCTATACAAAAATACTGTTACCAGTGTGAAAAAAAAAAAAAAAAAAAAAACATTTTCATAAAAAAAATACGTATTCATTTCATTCGAATTAAATAAATAAGAATCAAGTGTTTTTCCATTTTTGCGTTTCATCGATTTTAAACTTATCGCGCTCTATACTTATATTTTTTTTATCGTCCGGCACATATGACATAACACAACCTGTGTCGATGTCCTGCAATGTTTGCATATTTTCGTAATCTAATCTGCCTGATGAATGCAACAGTGTTTTACTTCATATCAAGTGTCAAATATATTTAGAGCATACATAGTTTACTTTGCTGTTGCGTTTTATCTTTCATTAAGTAAGTAAGTAACTAAGTACGCGCTGATGACGATTTGACGATGCCAAATGCCAAAAGGCTCTCGTGCAGACGTGCAGTTGCTCGCGATCCGCTACTGGAGGAAGAACTTCGCTCCAACTCATCGTAATTAAACCTTACCATAAACAAGTGTTTGAACGTTTTCAACCCCCTTGTAAAAATACTTACCTTCTGCGCCTGCCAGCTCAAGGATCCTCGCATCTTGCATCAAGCACCTGACGGCCTTCATAATACCCTGATAGAGTACTTATATGGACTCCAAAATGATCTCCAGCTTGGCCTTCTACTGTCTCCTGTTTTTGAGCATCGCCTGCTGTTTCTGCAGCGCTTCCGAGGACACCGACGACGATGATGCGCTGGGTAAAATCGTCTTTGCCAACATCGTGAGTAATCACAATCAAATTGTTAATATATACTTAAAACGTCAGAGCACATCATTTGTTGTGTTCTCCTCGATCGTAAACACACAGTATATTATTTTGAAAGCCAACGAATTCTCTTTGTTTTCATACCCCTCCATTACATTGTGCTTTTGTTTTCGTAAACAAAAATATGTGTGTTCGTGCACGCGTGCACAGTGCACACGCACAGTGCCACACTTAGAGCGTATACTCTAAGGTGCCACAGTGTGTACACTTATGTATAATTATTGGAGCTTGGAGCATTGGAGCACTAATACGCTCCAATATGCTCTTTGAGATAAGCGTAAACAGCTCCAAGTGCTCCAACAGCTGACTAATATAGTAATATACGGAGTGTTGACTGTTGAGTGAACTTGAATTGATAACGAGCTCCGTAAAAGGCTATAAAATAAGCGCATTTAATAACACATTCATACTTTCTTTGGCCAAATTGGGTCAATGACTCTCCGAATTGGACAGCGAATTGTGTCTTATTTATAGTTTGTAGATTATATCTCGCGTGCAATTGATTCGCTTGCACATGCTCGGTTATCTTTGTATTTTTTTGAGCACAGATATGAAATAATGATCGTAAATTTATGTTACATACCCCATATGCTTTTTCAAAATTACTTGAGACCACCTGAATACATTTTTACAAAACAAATGACATATTTTTTCCTGATACTCATTCTACACCTGAAAAATGTATTTCAAACTTTCCAGATGTTTAGACATGGTGATAGGACTCCAGTTGTTTGCTATCCAAATGATCCCTATCGAGACGAGAGCACGTGGCCTGTGCCCTTTGGCCAATTAACTAATGTGAGTAAGCTTTGATTGTTGATAAAAATTGCCATTATATGCCGTTATTAATTGAGCCATTGTTTTGATTCACGCTGTAGTTAGGAAAACATCAGCACTTGCACTTGGGCATGTGGTTCAGAGAACGCTATGATCACTTGATTCCCAAGGCTTATTCGGTTTATGATATCTACGTGAGAAGTACAGATGTAGATAGAACTTTAATGTCAGCTGAGTCTAATTTAGCTGGTCTCTATCCACCTTCTGGTAATCAAGAATGGGATATTAAGAAGTGGATGCCTATACCAGTTCATACCATCCCTATAGAAGAGGATGTCTTATCTGGAAATAAGTATTGTGAACGATACAACTATGAATTGGAAAATGTACGTAATTCTCCAGAAATAGTTGATATTAATAAAAAAAATGAAGTGTTATACGAATATCTCAGCGAAATGGCAGGATGTAGCATTACTTCATTAGAGAGCCTTCTTACTCTGTATAATACATTATTCATTGAGGTAAAAAATTATTGTCAACATAAAAATGTTTTCTACAAATTTTCCTTAATAAACTTATTTTTCATATCCAGGAACTTTACAATAAAACTTTACCTAAATGGACTGCTACTGTGTACCCAGATAAAATGAAACCATTAGCCGATAAAAGCTTCGTGATTGAAACTTATAATCATATTCTCAAAAGACTCAAGTCAGGTAACTTGATACAATTTTCTCTTTTGTTACTTTACGCGATATGATAAATATTTATTCATCATAGGTCCGCTGTTAAAAAAGATGATTGAAAATATGGTATTAAAGTCCAAGAATGCGTTGACCCCTGACAGAAAACTATGGTTATTTAGTGCTCATGATGAGACAATTGCCAATATGTTGAACACACTTGATATATTTGAACCTCATTGTCCCCCATATACTGCAACTATACTTATAGAATTGCGAATTAACACTCAAAAGGAATACTTTGTTACGGTATAAACGTCACTTGAATTTAAACATTGCTTGAGAATTATACAGTTTTTTTAAATTCACCATTTTCAGATTTCATACAAAAACTCAACTGCACAACCAATGATATTGACTCTTCCTGGATGTATTCCTGCTTGTCCATTGAATCAATTTATCAAATTAACAAAAGATGTTGTGCCTACAAACTGGGAAAGGGAATGTTTGATGGGCTTTGAAAAATACCAATTCAGCGTTGATAAGAATGCCCTTATTGGTAATTATTAATTAGAACACATATTTGAATAAGTTAAATATATGTCTAAATAAAAAAAAATAATGTTTACAGTGATGTTGAGTATCTCAGTACTTATATTGGTTCTGTTATCATCCATAACTATTTCGTTTGTTTTATGGACTAGAAAGAGAGACCAGTATTATTTGCGTTTAGCTTCGGATGGAGCTTGAACACGAGACCACCATTTAGGAAATTTTATTGTGAATGGATCCTTTTACTTTTTATCTTATAATAACAATTCTATTGAATTCAAACTTTCAAGTTTGTTGTTGATTCAACGATATTTAAAGACATTTTTACTTTTCGGTATTGAAAAATCGTCTCATTCTTCTTTAGAATAATATCTACCAAAATCTGTTGTTACCAATGTACACACAAAGTGCAGCATTCCATGTGATACGATAAAAAAGGTTGGTACATTTTTTAGCTGTACAACTTTTACACTTTTTACTTGTGATGAATGAATTTTGAACAAAAAAATTATTTATAAATTTTTTTGCATAATCACGGTACAAAAATATTTTTGTAATGACACTAGTGCGGTGTGTTTCTTTCTATTATAGAAACGGGATTATTTTTTATGCTATTTAAATAGTTGAATTAATTTATTTACAAACGAACGACAGTTTCATAAAGTGTAATCATGAAAAGCGTATATAATGACTGTGCAAAATAGCAATGGGCAAAAAAATATCGCAGAAATAATTTGCCATGTAACAAAATATACATTTTCTATCATGTTTGGAGTTTTATAGTAAAGCAAGATGATTTGGAATAAAAATATCTGTATTAATTACTTAAGGTATACACTCCTGTCTAGTCTTTGACACAATAAGTTGAATGTATTGTATGTACAACGGATTAATTTTGATTCGTTACTGAAATATGTGCACTTGTCATGATGGTTCATGATAAGTTTTTTATTGAGCCTTATCGAAACATTTGCCTGTTTCGAATGTGATAAATATTTAATGGAAAGTAGAAAAAGTAGATCTCATTTCATTTCGATTATGTTAACTACAAAAAAAATATATTGTAAACTGCTTTTGAACAAAAATATTTTTCAATTTATATAAAAATGATGTATTCTAACAGAATAAATATTTTTATGAGGCAATAATGATTGTATTTATTTTAGTCAAACCTTAAAATGTTTTCAAGAACAAAAATTTTTTTACAATTGCAAATGCGTATTATTTTGCACGCTGCTTTTGTTCGTATGAACCAATACTTTATATTATATTATAAAATATATTATACAATTATGTCTAACGAACTAACATTATTTACATTCGTTATAAAATTATTTATTTCACGTATTAAAAATAGGATTCTTTTTTTCTTAAAAGATCTCTTTTTACAACTATCGTATCACGAATATACAAATACAACAGTAGAAACATATAAGTATTATTCGCATTATCACGTCAACGTAAAAACGGTATCACTTATTTTATATCTTCCGTCCAAGCTATTGTCACTGGTATAGGCTGAGTTAGTTCTGTAAAATATTTACATTATTTTGATTATCATCCTATTTTTTCTACCACAATACATTATTTTCACAAAAATCATGCTCTAATTTACTGACTTTTAACAAAATTTATTCATCATAACTCACACACTTGTTATAAAATACAAAATTTTATCAAAAGAGTTAAAAAAAAGCAACAACAAAAGTTCGGCAAATTTGCAAATGCTTCTTTTTTTGATAAAAAAAGAAAGAAAAAAACAATTATTAGAAATGACGAGGAGAAAAAACATAAAATCTCACCTTGAGAGTTGTGTCTTCAACAACGTTTGCTCATACTTTAGTGAGTGACGGAAAAGGTGTGCGAAAAGGAAAGTAAAAGTTTGTTAGTTAATTGCCATAAAGATCGTAGATAAAGTAATAATAGAGCATATAAATAAAACATCGAACATCGTCGAAATTATTATTGGGTCGGCATCAATCAAATAGTTCGAAAGTTACAACTTGGCAATGACAATAAGAGCAATAAAAACTCTGAATTTGAGTGCAAAACAGAGTGTAAGTGCCTCTTGAAATTTCGACGATATCCAAAACATGAACAGCTCGAAGCAAACAAACCACACTACGCAAACGTTTCAAAACAAAAAAAAAGCTCGTGTGTATATGAAAAACACAAATACGACAAACCTCGTCGGAAATTCTAAGAATCGTCAAAAAAATCATTAATGGAGTCGATGTAGCAAGTGAACTGCAATTTTTGAAAATAGTAATCTATTTTACAAGTAAAAGAAAAAAATCACACCAGGGGCAAATTAAAAAAAAAATTAGTATACTTATTCTAGATCCAAGCAAATACAGTTTAATTAAAAATGCAGTTATGATAAAAAATAAGACTAACAACTTTATCCTGAATTATGGACAATGTTTCAAACATTTTTTTTCAAACTCTACCCACGCCGCAATAATATTGGCCAATGAAAACTACGTACCAAAAGTCATGTGAAGCCGACGTAATAGCGCACAACTTTTATGAGTTTTCGAGATCCTATTTACACATTACACATGATTGCGTTTCCTATTCGTGAATTACTAGAGGCAGTACAGATCTTTGTTCTGTCAAACTTTCTTTAGGCGTCTACAGATAATGCTTCAATGTTGTGGAAACTGGACATATGGACAAAAATAAACATCGCTGATTATATTTTTTTACCGCTATGTTGCGGAAAATAATGTTTTTGTACTGATAAAATATTTCCTTAAGCCTACGAGTCGGAACTTGGAAGCATAAACGGGTTCATTCAATTTTTGTTTATAGAAAATATAATGGAGTAGATATAATTATTTCATTCTCAAAATACTGTGTGAAATATTAAAAACTTTCTTCCACATGATTTAATTCTGCTAAACCTAGTTTCATTTTTGAATGAATGTATGTACTCATTTTGTACATACATACCAATATCAAAGGTTTTTATTAGAAATATCAATTCGTTATTTCGTAAATTTTTTCACACAATTTCCAACTAAGCTACATCATTTTTCATTACTTGTTCAAAATGGATTCTTTATGATTATGAATCATTCGAATTTCATTTTTTTAAAGTATTTATGGTAATCCAACATTTTTAGAGCGAAACTTCAGTGAAAGGGATATAGATCTTGGGATGATGGGAAAATCTTTTATTTTTAATAAAAGTATTATGTCAGGACTTTTTTGCAGCTTTTTCAATTCTTGATTTAATGATGAGTCGAGTACTCCAATCAAATTTATTATTCCAGAAAAAGTACGGCAGATTTTGATGCATTTAATATTAGTACAATGAATCGAATCGTTTGTAGTAAATTGTTTGATGAATGATTAATTAACAATTTATTAGTAGGATGAGTATTTTGTTAATAACTTTTATAGCGCAAGAATGTAAGATTGCACATGTATAATATAAAAATAGAATGAATCAATATAACGTAGGTAAAATACATTATTACAATTGATTATTTACAACTTGTTACAATCACATAACAACGATTTCATTATAGAGTCTTGTACAATAAACAAAAATAGTCATATATATTTCTCAAAAGTTTCATGTATAAAATACAATTCATCTAAAAATAACGATCGCAAAAACTTTCAACGCATCGTTATAAAAACTATTTTCCGCTATCATATAACAATAAATGTTAGTATATTTGTTGCAACAATGATTCACCAGTACTTTGTTATTTACAGTGTATAATCAATTCCATATGGCGTCATAATATTTCATAATATCGTTACGCATAGTCCCTAAGTTATTGACGTAATAACGTCACACCATGATAAACGATCTGGAGAGCATTGAGTGCTTCCATTGACTGTATAAAAAACTTTGCGCTTCATGTAATCATGCCCATGAAAAATATTGCACCACCAACCTCCACCAAAAAAAGACATACATAAACATATATGGTACACATGGATGTATACCTGTACACAAAAGCAAAAGCAAATGATCGAAATCCTCATCTTCAGTAAGACAACACAAACGATATAGCTGTGTAGAGCGACGAATTCTGGTCATTCAATACACATTGAACATTGAACATTATTAGCTTGACACATAATTCCATACCGACGAGTATTTACAGATGAGAAAAAAAAGTACACATCGTCAGGGAGTCAAAGTGTGCGTGCGAAAAATCGTTTCGATAATTCTCAGTCAAGGGCTCGATTATCCGAGTATTTCAACGAAATTTTTTTTGCTACTGTCATTGACCTTACCTTGCATAAGCAACCGGACTCGTCAATCCAAAATTGGGCTCGACCGGTCCACCGACGTACTTGGCAATAATCTGCAAACGGAATAATACATCCTTCAATAAATAGAAAAACTGAGAGGAAAAAAAAAAAAAGGGAGCATCAATCAAACAAACCGGAAAGTTGTTCAGTGAAGTCGCACCCATGCTAATCGCCACGTGGATACAGAGATAACAGCAGAACATCAAGTACAAAACGGCAAAGACGGTTATCGTCGCTATTATCTCGATCCTGTAGCTCGTGTCGTCCTCGAGTTTGCCGGACACCGTGTCGTAGACGAAGTAAACGTTTATCGATATCACGAGCAACGACAACGCCGTGGCAATGATATTGGTGAGCCTGAAATTGGAAAAAACGCTTTGTGAAAATCACGGTAAGTGTACGTATTTTCGATCGCGTCCGTACATTTTGATAATTTTGCATTAACTGTTAAAATGAACGTTTGAATATAATTAGTTTTAGCTACTTTTCAATATCAATCCACGTATACGAGTTATTATCAAAAAAGAATTCAGTAAGATGATCAAAAATAGAGGTGCGAATGAGTAATACTGACGCTTGATTTTTGAACTCCCCCATGATCGCAACACTGCTTGTAAAAGCGATGGTCGGCAACGCGGCGAACGGCAGCTGCAGGCTCATGACCGCGTTGAGCATGTCGTTCATGCCGGTGAGATCGTCGATCTGGGCGAAGAAGGCGAGCGCGAAGGTCGGCACGATGGCGATGGTCCGGGTGAAGAGGACCCGCTTCCACCTGGCCCACTGGAGATTCAGGAAGCCCTCCATCGCGAACTGACCGGCGTAGGTGCCGGTCATGGTGGACGACTGGCCCGCGGCGAGGATGCCGATCGCCCAGATTATCATGGCCGCGAAGCCGAACTGGCAGCCCAGGTAGATGCCGCCCTTGTACAGGTCCGCCTCGATCGTATCGTTGTCACGCTGAAAGTACGTATGATATTGCATTGTTATTTATTTATTTTTTTTCTCGATACGCTTATGGATGAATAAAAATATAAAAATATCTTCAAAAATACGCTAAAATATTATGATAAAAAACATACTAGTCGGAACAGAAACAAAAAAAACTATCAAAGAACTCCAAGTCTAATGAAAACAATGTTGCATAAGGCTGTCGAAATATTGCAAATAATGATGAAAAATTGTTGAGTGCTGTTTTTAAAAAATTATCAACAACCGACCATAAATTTGCGAAAAAAAAGTCGATTGATATTTCTTCAATTCTGCCGAACGTGTTCCAAATACAGCCTTATTTTTAAATACTTTTTTATTACTTTTTTCAATTATTTTTGCTTTTTTCACAGTTCCCATTTCCACAAGGTCATAATATACACATCAGGCGCTTACCTTGAATATGTCTATTCCCTGCTGGAAGTTATTGTCGACGCAGAGCTGATACTGAAAACGAGAACACAGGCGTGAGTATATGCATGTATGATTATTGCATTGTCCATTAGATCCGCGGGCGTGCAGTTTACAAGTGACGTAAAACGCACGCGTATATACAGGGAAAAACCTGCGGCTCACCACGTCATTGTTGGTTTTTCCGTACAGTCCGTGCGCGAAGACAGAGACCACGAAGACGTTGATGACGAAGGAGACGAAGAGGGCGATGGCGGCCTCGATGAAGTAGTAGCGATTGGCCTCCTTGACTTTGTTTGGCTTTCCGCGGTCGATGTCTCGCGACTGAAAGCAACAAAAAAAAAAAAAAAAAGGATCAAGAAAAAAAAAGATCAAGACACGCGCCAAATATTGCACGGATTGCCGTCCTGTGCACGGTTGCGCGCGAGCCGGGACTGCCGAAGAGGGTGAAATTGCTGACCTTGACGAGCGCGCTGTGCAGGTACAGGTTGTGGGGCATGATGACGGCCCCGATGACGCCGACCGCTTGGGTCAGGACGGCGCTGTCGCAGTTCGAGCACCACGGCGTGAACATGCCTTTGACGACTTCAAGTTGCGGGGGCGCCGATACGAAGTACTGTGCGCGCGCAAAATATATACATAACGTTAGTGAACGAGCGTCTGAGATCTTGAGTCTGGCTTACCTCGTAGCCGAACGTGACTGCCATCACGGTTATGAGGAAGCCGAAGAGGAGCTCGAGCTTTCGCAGGCCGTACTTGTCCAGGAACAAAAACGTGAACGTGTCGATCGCCGTGACCAGGACTCCGGCCCACAGCGGAAGCCTGCGAATTTGTTCAACTCGTGAGACAGTATCATTCGTCCCAAGATTTTTGAAACGGATCAAGTACGCGATTCGACTGTGAAGACGGTCGAAGAAAAGAAGAAAAATCGTGTCGTCCTATCACGCCACGATAGTCCGAATCTGCTGAGCGACGAAATCACGTAACGAAACCACGCGATGCGAAATCCCGTCGTAATGTTAAATATCTATTTCTGATTCCAGGCATACATTGAACGCAATGTTATCATTATGCACACGCGGGGGACAGATCAGATCATTCAGCGGGTATAATTGGAAATCGGTATCTTTCCAACAATACAGTCCGAACAACCGCCGACAATCGCGTTCATCATCGTCGCGTATCGATACGATCCGAGTCTGCTGTCGTGATGTCTGCGTGGCCGGATCAAAGTTGGCGAGGAGAAACCCGATGTTTTTCGCGAAATCTCTCCTCCCCCGCTTCGTGACAACAATACAGGCACGCTAATGTCCATACCTTTGATGGGAATAATCAAAAGGACGCGGTTCGGAGGGATGCCCATTAATACGGGAAATCGAAAAATCGATGAATTTTACGGCCGATAAATCAATCAATCCTGACTCTGGTACACTCCCCGTCTCAAGATAACGCGCGACACCCGACACCCCGCGCACGGCCTGCTCGCGATAACGTCGGCCGCGCGCGCGAAAAAGAAGGTCACTCCTGCATCGTCCGTCCGCGCACCTCTTGTCCGTGAGCAGGTAGAGCGCAATGGCCGTGCCGATGACCTCCTGCATGTCGCTGCCTATGATGGCGATCTCGATCATTATCCAGAGTATGAGCCTCGGGACCTTTTTGTACTGCCTGTAGCACATCTCGGCCAAGTGGAGGCCCGTCACGACGCCCAGCCTGGCGCTCAGCCGCTGCATCACCAGACCGAGCACCGTTGCGCTGAGAAGGACCCACAGTAACTGCAATCAGAGGGAGGAGGGGGGGGGGGGGGGGGGGTTAACAGGGGGCTTCGCCGGGGATATTTTCCCAAAAGGGGGCGCCGGGGGATGGGCGTCTCCCGACCTTGTATCTGGCGATCACGCCCGCCGGTCCGATTCTATGTTGCCCGGGTCCAGGTAAGCTATGGACATCAGGAACCCCGGCCCCGTGAAGGCCCATAGTTTCCTGAAGCTGAACGATCCCTGGAATAACGAAATGGCGGTTGGTCTGTTATCATGATCGCGCGTCGCGCGTTCGTCACAACGCAAGTATATGCATCGTCGGTTGGGAGTAACAACGTACCAATTCGAAGAAGCGCTGAGAAACGTACCTATTCGGCCGATCGGTAAGAAAATTTCTTGGCGCTCGGCCGAATCGGTACGTTTCTTACCGCTTTTTCGAATTGGTGCGTTATTCCTCCCAGCCGACGATGTACAGGTATATTGTGAATGAAGAATGACGACGTCGGGAAAGATCGGCAGTATCGCGTTTCGTTGATTCCTCCAAGATGTATACAGAATAGGCGCGCACGTGTGAGCGCGAACGAATGACCTGTTTGTAAATACGTACTTTTTTTGCTCCATTGTCCGGGGGGGGAGGGT